>BPLR01016582.1:0-210300 GCA_021605095.1 Caerostris extrusa | reverse complement strand
TTTGTAATACTAGCTTTTTTTTTTAAATTAAATATTTAATGAATGTCATAAACGTTACTAAATTGTCTTAATAATAATTTAAAAATATTAAACAATAATTTTTTATGTTCCTTGGATTAATAACTAATAAGAATTACACTCTAAAATACATCTTTAAAAATGCGTATTAAAAATATACCATTATCATTACAGATTATTTATGTTTTATTTTCTTTTTAAACGAGAGAAATAAAACGTATCATAAAACATTTCACCACGGCTGAATGTTGATGAAAAAATGAAACGAGAAAAAATATATGTGAGCATCAGCACTAGATTCTAAGAAAAATATGGTCAGTTTTTTAAAAATGCTTAGGAGTGTTTATCCTCCTAAACTTCTTATCATCGTTTTTCTTTAAGACACTCTTTAAAATCCTTATCAAAATTTTCCCATAAAATCCCTAATCACCTACGTGGTCTAAATTTTTTTTTTTTTAAAAAAGTATGAAAGTTTCATTTTACTTAGACTAAAGATAAAAATGACTTTTTTGATTTGAGATTTATTTTCTCACTATTAATACCAGAATATATTTTTCTTCATTTAAAAGTTTTACTTTCTAGTCTATCTCAATTTAAATAAGAATAAATTTTTTTTTTCTAATTTTTTTGTAATATTGCTTTCCATGCTGAATAATAAAAATGAGTATTAACTTAAATAGTGAATGAATGCATTTGCAAAATTTTGTTTTTAAGAAATTTAACATTGTAACAGAATCTAATCGTCATAAGATGGTGAACAGATAGATATGGGATCATTAAATAAAATGATAATGAGAAAAGTAAAAGAGTGTGGGGCATCAATATCAGTAATCCATCATCATCATCAGTGGCGCAACAGCTCCATGGTGGGCCAAGGTCCTCTGCATACTGGCAGATTCCGAAACATGAGATGTTTTAATTTTTACGAGTAGGGTTGTTAGCCCTACGCTCAAAGCTGTACAGTCATATTATACCGGGACCTACGGTTAAAGTGGATTCAAACCATTACAAAGATCCATGGCACAACCGGGACTCAAATTCGAAACCTGGAGCACCGAGCGCTAGTCTCTCAGCCATCAGGCCCAATATCAATAATCCACATCTATAAAATTTATATTTTGGTTTTATCATGAAATTGTATTATCTAGAGACAATGTAAATAATAAATTAGTTAAAAGTTCTAAATCTCTTCATTTAATTTACTGTAAATAGTGCATTTGTAGTTTAAAAAATCTAAAAAAATACTTTTATAAGTAAAGTTTTTTTCATTTTATAGGAAAATACATACATATAGTATGTTATAGTGTTATTAATTTTCTTAACTGCAATAATTTTACTTCCAAAATATTTCTCTTATTTTAACTTTTTATCATTCAAAAGTAGAAGTTGAAGTATATGTACACAAATCAAATATGTTTTAATACAATAGCTTTAAGGATTAGTTAATTTGTTAAATTTTCATTAAAAATTGTCGTCTATTTCATCATTATTTAAAATAACAATAATCTACGAAACATTCAGAAATAAAGTTATATTTATAACTTAATACAAATATTCAGACTTGGGGTGAATATCTTCGCCACTTTTTAAAATCCTTTTCATCATTTCTCATTTTTGAACTAAATAACTTAAAATTTCTATTAAATAAATGATGAATATGAAGAGGAAACGAAATTCTTATCAATTTATTTTAAAAACTGACAGTAATTCATTTTAATGCTCTAATTAAAAAACTTAAAAAGTAATTAAATAAAAATGAAAATGCTCCTATGGATACAAGAAAAAACTTCTAGCAGCTCTGTAAAAATCTTTCCAGAAACATTTATTATCATTTAAATTTTTTTCAATTTGATTGTAATTAGGTTAATTGAATTTTTTTTTCTAAAAGTAATGCAGAACGTAACTTTTGTAAATAAAATTTCTCTTACATACGTATATTTTCTTTTTCAGAACAAGAAAATCTAAAAAAAAAAAAATATTTTAAATGCAAATTAAGAATACTTGTTTAATTTTTTTTCTACAGAGTAATTTTTCGTTTCATGAATATTAATTAAAAATAAAGTAATTTTAAAAATTCACTAGGTGTATTGCGAAACAGTTAAAATAGGCACTTAATTTTGGTGATTAAACACAATAATGATTACTAATTTTATTTACATTTATTAAAGCATTGATTGAGAGCCTGATGGCTAAGTGACTAGCGCTCTGACTCTCGGTGCCTCTGGTCCGATTCCCGGTGGTGCCATGGATGTTTCCTAGTGCTTCTGAATCCACCCTAAGCCGTAGGTCTCGCTCTAATATGACTGTTAGGCGCAGGGCTGCAAACCCTACTCCATAAAATGAAGAGGTCTGATGGCCAGTTGGCTAGTTAGCCAGTTTGGCTTTTTTAGTTCCACAGGCTTCAGGTTCGAATCCAGGCGGTGACATGGATGTTTATTAGTGATTCTGAATCCACATTAAACTTTACGTCCCGGTCTAATTAGCCTAAAGTGTGCATAAAATGACAGTAGAGCGACAAACGAAGTAAAACAGTAAAATGAAAAAACAAATTTCTGAATCAAATAGTAGGCAGACGGCCTTGGCTCACCCTTGGCGTTGTTGCGCCATTGAACAAAAGAATGCATTGATTGGCAACTGGCGTAGGGGTAGACCCCATATGGGATATATATGGATAGACGGAGGATTATGGGGACAGACCCCTTAATCTCCTCATCTTAATTCATATAATTTACTATTAATTATTGGCTGCTTAAAATGTTGGTATGACGATAAAAAAACAATGTTCTGAAAATTAAAAAATAGTTCTCTCAAAAGCAAAGAAACACTAAAAGTAAGATAAAAAGTTTAAAAATTAAAAAAAAAAAAAAAAGAATTTAAGTTAAAAATTCGGTACAGTTAGAGACCAGTTGTAGATGCCATAAAATATTTTTTTGTGATTTAAGATTCTGATTACTGAACAGAATGCATTGATTACCTTACTTCAGTGGTGCAACAGCCCCATGCTAGGCCAAGGTCAGTCCGCTTACTGGCAGATTTCGAGACAAGAGATGTTTACTTTTTACAAGGTAGGATTGTCAGCCCTACGTTCAACGCTCTACGGATTACATATTATATTATTTGTCACAAATAAAACATTTTAATTATTATTCGACAGTAAAAACTTTACATTATTTTTCTTGAATGATACCATCAATTTAAAAAAATATCGTCCAATATGTTATACAAAATAATAAATTTTATAAAATATACTCACATTAATTGCGCAGATGAGAACATCAGTAACGAATAGGACTGCTAAAAATGGTTCTTCAATCTATAAATAAAAGTTAATTGAAAAAGTCAATGGCATGGTAATGGCTAAACTGTTTTGGACAAAATGTATTAATTATTATAAATAAGGTATAACCTCTGTAAGTCGAACTTCAAGGGAGAATATTCAAATAATTCGAGTTATAGAGTTTTCGACTTATGGAGGATTTCGACTTACGCGGATTTTGTAAGGAAATATTCGACTTTAGGTTTAGATTCTTTCTAACTTATTTTTGAGTTATTTTCAAGCACTTCAAACTTTTCAGCGAGTCAAAGTTTTCAGTTTACATTTCACAGCATTCATTTTCTAACAATATTATTCGTATACTGCTGTTAAAATAGATGTGTATTGCAGTAAAATCAAACTGCTTCTAATATTTTTGCAATCGACAACAAAAGATTTGCTTCGCTAGAGTTCAAATGAAATTAATAGCAATAATAAGAATAATTAGAATAAGAATTACAATAAGAATATTTCATAGAATTGGTTATTCTATTTACTGTATACTCATACATTGTTTTCTAAGAAACAATGACGTGCATTGTCGGCAAAAAGTCGGAAACTTATTTTCTTCGAGCTGTAGAGGTAATTAGTTTCAAATGATCGAGTTGTAAAGGTTGTAAAATCAAACATTGCTAATGTTCGAGATATAGAAGTCCATTTTTTTTTTTTTCGTTACGGAGGGAAAATATATACCAAAATGGTTTGTGAGGACTGACTAATTATTTCGACATATAGAGGGTTCAAATTTCGAGTAATGGAGGTTTGGAGCTGGAAGGGAAGGGAACAGAAATTTTTTTCGAGTTTTGGAGGTTTTCGACTTATCGAGGTTCGACTTAAAGAGGTTCTACTGTATAATAAAAAATATAAATATAAATTTTTTCAATAAATTTTTATAATTAATAAATATAAATTATTATTAAATACAAATTTTTTTAATTTTTAGAAGTCAAGTTTTTGGCTAAATATCGATCCACACAGTGTGTTTGCTACTTATCAGACTTTCCCAATTTTAGTAGATACTAAAATGATGCCTTGATAATTATACTTCATACTTTAGACTTACTTTTACAGGAACAGGTGTATAAGTTGTATTACTGACTCGTATAGGGGTTATTTCACAATCATATTTACACAAGTATGTGTATCACGATCAGAAGAGCACCGTTTAGATTAAACAGTGGTCAAAATTGATGTCAAATTAATGAATGATTCAGTTTGCTGTATGGCAAATGCTGTTTTTTAAATTTGTTTCAATAAATTGCTTAGTAAAATTCTACCCTAAACGCCTCTAATAATAAAGTTCTAAAATTTACGTATGTAATTATTTTTCAGCTCTACTAATTAGATAAAAATTTTGGAAAAAGATTTTCAACGCTTATAAAATATTAAAGTATTCATTGGTTGTTCGATAACCTAATTCCTAAAAAGAATGTTAAACAGTGCATTTTTCTTTAAAAATAATTTACAAGTTTAATTTAAAATGAGTAGCCTGTGTTTACTGTAAAAGAAGAGAATATAGCATAAAACAGATTTTTTTCATACTTTTTCATCCTTAATGAATTTATGATAATATTAAGAAAAAAATTTAATGAGCAAGTTTTTTTGTCCACATGTATATATATATATATACATTTTTTGTTATTTTCTTATGAAAAACAAAAAAAAATTATACACACTTCTGAACTCTATGTTTGAAAAAGTGAAGATAAATTATTGTCAACTACCTTCATTCTGCTGAACAAGAATTATTTATTTATTTATTTTATTAATATTTTTAAGTGCATGCAATTAGGAAATTTTAATCACTTGCATATTTATTAGGATTGAGTTTCTAGATTGTATTTTTTAATTTTAATTCTAATTGTATTGAATAAAAATATTTTTATTATTTTCTTAACAAACATATCTCTTATATGAGGATCTTTTTAAATGGCATGCATTAAAATTGCATTTTTTAAATATTATTAAATAGTTTTTTTTTTTTAAATTTCGTTGACAATCAAATGATTTGAAAGAAAAAAAATAAAGCTTCAAAATATTTTTACATCTAAAATATATAAAATCATCTTGTTTTCAACCTATTGATTTAAATTTTAGTCAATCTTTATAGCCAGCGCATTTTGACCTTTAAAGTTAAATAACTTCTGTTTTATTTGACTTTTATTTAAAATTTCATTGATAATCAGATGATCTGAAAGATAAAAATAAAATATCCAAAAGTTTCACACCCTAAAATATGAAATCCATTTTTGTTTCAACCTACTGATTAAAATTTTAGTCTATCTTTTCAGCTAGTGCATTTTGGCCTTTAAAGTTAAATAACTTCTGTTTTTGTTTGGCTTCATGCACATCTATTTATCTTTCTTCTCTCTGAGGAACAGTCATATCTGGGTTGAACATAAAAGGTGGTATTAAGGGTCTTTGGCCTAGAACAAAGCTGTTTTCGGTGTTGGTTGGAGAAGAAATATGATATGCTGACGTAGCTGAAGTTAAACAATTTGAGTAACTGTCAGTTTCATTTCAAGCATTAACAGAGGAAATGGACAGCATATTTTACTAACGGAAACATTCTTTATGAATGAGAGTACTTATTATAGCTGTTTCTAAATATTTCTTAAAATAGTACTTAATATAATATAGTACTAAATATCCTAAATAGTATTAAATATAGTACTTGATATAGTATAAAATAGTAGAAATACCCTAAATACAGTACTTAATATAGCTGTTTCAAAAATATTAACTACACTTCAAAGAAATTTGAAAGATGAATAGTTAAGTAATTTATTTTTCAAAAGTTATCAACAAAATGGAAGAGTATGTTAAAAGCTTAATTTTACTTTAATTCGTAAAAATTAAATTTTAAATTAAATAAAAAAAATTATAAAAATTAAAATTAAATAAAAATATTATAAGAATTTGAATGAAATAAAAATATTATAAGAATTTAAATTAAATATAAAAGAATTTAAATTAAATAATCTTATTATGCTAATATAAGAGGTCTTTAACTGCTCTTTGATTCCATTTGTCTCTATCTAAAAATGCATTATTGAATTGTACTAAAATGAAAGACTCGATTGATATAGATAGTAAATGATAAGCTGTCCCGAAATAATTTTTCTTCATGAAACATTTGAACTTTTTAAAAGCGACAACGTGCCATTAAATTTTGCTTTTTTTCCTTATGTGCAAAATATAATGGAAGCCCAATTTAAGAGCAGAATTAGTAATTAAACACTTTCTAGTAATTAAACACACAAATGACAAATTAAAATAGGCATTCAACACATAGACTAAAGAAAACTTGACTAAATAATTCAGACTTAATGCACTTAAAATATACATAGATAATAAATAATTATACTTAATTTTCAGTAATTAAATGCATAAATAGCAAATGCATAAGTAACCAATAATAATCAATGCAGATGTTAAAGGATTGCGAAATTAATCTAAAGGAATGAATTTAAGCTTATTACACACTAAATAAATAATAATAATAAAATAATAAAATTTGATAATTATTAAATAAATATTAATAATTAATAAAAAATTTAAAAAACATATGAAAAACTTTAATTTTCTAAATTGTATTTAGCAACTAACAGGAGTACAAATAATGGCACTTGCAAGCAAATCACAAGGAAAAGCAAACACACACGTTAATAAAACACACATTAATAAAAGACACGTTTAAAAATGAGATAATCATAAACTGTACAGTTCATTACAAAAAAAAGCAACGGAAGTAGGGTTGCATTAAAATGAGTAACGGTAGAAGAAATATAAAATGTATTGTAGAATTGTCATTAATTATTTATTAGAATTGTAATTAATTACATTTTTAAAAATTTAAGTTAGGAAACAAAAAATATTTTTATTTCAGAGGTATGTATTTTTTCTTTTATTACTCAAATATACGTGCAACTCCGTGTTAATTTTTGTGCAGTCGTGGCCGAGTGTATAAGGCGATAAGGCGACTTAAATCCATTGGCTTGCTCCGCGCACGTTCGAAACCTGCCGGCTGCGATTAGGTGGTGAACTAAAACGTTAAAAGCATTCTTTTGCCTAACACGAGAATGCCAATATTATAAACGTAATGATCGCCTTACTTTTCAATGTGGAGGAAAACATCTTTGACCAGTAGAAATATAAAATGTGAATATATTTTTTTTTTTTTAATGTAATGTATTTTTTCTTTTTATTACTGGAAGTCACGAACAACTCCACACTAACTTCCGTGCAGTCGTGTCCGTGTGGTTAAGGAGATTCATTTGAAATATGTTGGGATAGCCCCGCCCAAGTTCGAATTCGACTGTTCTTTGGTTAGAGTTTAAAGCATTTTTTTTTTGCCTAATATGAGTATGTCAAGAATATAAAAGTAATAATAGCCTTCCTTGGTTTAAAAGTCTACATGTAATTTGACCAGTAGAAATATAAAATGTATTTCGAATTGTCATTAATTATTTATTAGAACTTGTCATTAATTACATTTTAAAAAATTTATTTAGGAAAAAAAAAATATTTTTCATTTCAAAGGTATGTATTTTGTTCTTTTTATTACTCAAGTCACGTACAACTCCGTGCTAACCCGTGCGGTCGTGGCCGAGTGGTTAATACGGTGGACTTGAAATCCATTAGGGTTTCCCGGCGCAGGATCGAATCCTGCAGGCTGCTATTTGAAAGTGAACAAGTACGTTAAAAAGTTATTTTGCCTAACACGCGAATGCCAATATTATAAACGTAATGATCAGCTTCCTTTTCAATGTGGACGAAAACGACTTTGACCAGTTGAAATATAAAATGTGAATTTTTCTCTATTTTTATGTAATGTATTTTTTTCCTTTTTATTACTGAAAGTCACGTACAACTCCATACCAACTTTCTGTGCTGTCGTGGCCGAGTGGTTTAAGGCGATGGACATGAAATCCACTGAGGTCTACCTGCACAGGTTCGAATCCTGCCGACGGCGAGTGGTTGGAGTTAAAAAACCTTTTTTTTTTTTTACCTAATATGAAAATGTCAAGAATATAAAAGTAATAATAGCCTTTCTTTTAAAAGTCTAAGTAATTTGCCCAGTAGAAATATAAAATGTGATGTAAAATTGTCATTAATTATTCATTAAATTGTCATTAATTACATTTTCAAAAATTTAAGTTCATTTCAAAATTCATTTCAAAGGTATGTATTTTGTTCTTTTATTACTCAAAGTCACGTGCAACTCCACGCCAACTTCGGTGCAGTTTTGGCCGAGTAGTTAAGGCGATGAACTTGAAAGTCTTTGTGGTCTTCCCGTATAGTTTCGAATCCTGTCGACTGCGAGTGATTGCCGTTCTAAAAAAGCGTTAAAAGCATCTTTTTTTTTTTTTTTTTTTTTTTGCCAAATATGAGAATGTCAAGAATATAAAAGTAATAATAGCCTTCCTTTTAAAAGTCTACATGTAATTTGACCAGTAGAAATATAAAAATGTGATGTAAAATTGTCATCAATTAAATTTTCAAAAATTTAAGTTAGGAAAAAAAATATTTTTCATTTCAAAGGTATGTATTTTGTTCTTTTTATTACTCAAAGTCACGTGGAACTCCCCTAACAACTTTCGTGCTGTCGTGGCCGAGTGGTTAAGGCGATGGACTTGAAATCCATTGGGGTTTCCCCGCGCAGGTTCGAATCCTGCCGGCTGCGATTTGTTGGTGAACTGAAACCTTAAAAACATTCTTTTACCTAACACGAGAATGTCAAGATTATAAACGTAAGGATCGCCTTCCTTTTCAATGTGGAGGAAAACGACATTGTCAAGCAGAAATATAAATGTTAATTTTTTTTTATTTTAATGTAATGTATTTTTTGCTTTTATTACTGAAAATCATGTAAACTCCTTACTACCTTTCTTGCAGTCATGGCGAGTGGTTAAGGCGATGGACTTGAAATCCATTGGGGTTTCCCCGCGCAGGTTCGAATCCTGCCGGCTGCGATTTGTTGGTGAAGTATAACGTTAAAACCATTCTTTTGCTAACACGAGAATGTCAAGATTATAAACGTGATGATCGCGTTCCTTTTCAATGTGGGGAAAAACAACTTTGTCCAGCAGAAATATAAAAGTTAATTTTTATTTTATTTTAATGTGATATATATTTTTCTTTTATTACTGAAAGTCATGTACAACTCCATACTAACTTTCTTGCAGTCATGGCGAGTGGTTGAGGCGATGGACTCCGAAATCCGTTGGGGTCACCCCCATAGGTTGAATCCTGTCGACTGCGAGTGGTTGGCGTACTAAAGTGTTAAACGCATTTTTGCCTAACATGAGAATTTCAAGAATATAAAAGTAATAATAGAATTCCTTTTAAAAGTCTACATGTCATTTGAGCAGTAGAAATATACAATGTGATGTAAAATTGTCATTAATTATTTATTAGAATTGTCTTTAATTACATTTTCAAATATTTAAGTTCGGAAAAAAAATATTTTTGATTTCAAAGGTATGTATTTTGTTCCTTTGAATACTCAAAGTCACGTGCAACTCCATGCTATCTTTCGTGCATTCGTGGCCGAGTGTTTAAGGCAATGGGTTCGAAATCCATCTCCGCGCAGGTTCGAATCCTGCAGGCTGAGATTTGGTGGTGATCTAAAACGTTCAAACATTCTTTTTTTACCTAACACGAGAATGTCAGGATTATAAACGTAATGATCGCCTCCTTTTCAATGGGATTAAAACGGCTTTGACAAGTAGAAACATAAAATGTGAATTTTTTTTTATTTTAATGAGATGTATTTTTACTTTTTATTACTGAAAATCATGTACAACTCCATACTAACTTTCGTGCAGTCGTGGCCGAGTGGTTAAGGCGATGGACTTGAAATTCATTTTGTTTTCCCCGCACAGGTTCGAATCTTGCCGGGTGCGATTTGGAGGTGAACTAAAACGTTAAAAATATAATTTTTGCCTAACACGAGAATGTCAAGATTATTAACGTAATGATAGCCTTACTTTTCAAAAGTGGAGGAAAACGTCTTTGACCAGTAGAATTATGAAATGTAAATTTTTTTTTAATTTTCATGTGATGTATTTTTTTTTTTTTATTACTGAAAGTCATGTACAACTCCATGTTAGTGTTATTGCTGTCATGGCCGAGTGGTTAAGGCGATGGACTCTGAATCCATTGGGTTCTCCGTCACTAGTTCGAATCCTATCGACTGCGAGTGGTTAACGTACTAAAGCGTTAAACGGACTTTTTTTTTGCTTAATATGAGAATGTCAAGAATGTAAAAGTAATAATAGCCTTCCTTTTTTAAAATTCTACATGTAATTTGACCAGTAGAAATATACAACGTGATGTAAAATTGTCATTAATTATTTATTAGAGTTGTCTTAATTACATTTTCAAAAATTTAAGTTAGGAAAAAAAAAAAATATTTTCATTTCAAAGGTATGTATTTTGTCCTTTTGATTACTGTAAGTCACGTACAACTCCATACTATTTTTCGTGCAGTCGTGGCCGAGTGGTTAAGGCGATGGACTTGAAATCCATTGGGGTTTCCCCGCGCAGGTTCGAATACTGCCGGCTGCGAATTCGTTGGTGAACTAAAAACCTTAAAACGCTCCTTTACCTAACATGAGAATATCAAGTTTATAAACGCAAGGATCGCCTTCCTTTTCAATGTGGAGGGTAACAACTTTGTCCAGCAGAAATATAAATGTTAATTTTTTTTTTTAATGTAATGTATTTTTTTGCTTTTTATTACTGAAAGTCATGTACAACTCCTTACAAGCTTCCTGTAGTCGTGGCCGAGTGGTTAAGGCGATGAACTCGAAATCCATTGGGGTCTCCCCGGATAGGTTCGAATATTGTCGACTGGGAGTGGTAAGCGTTAAAGCATTTTTTGCCAAATATGAGAATGTCAAGAATATAAAAGAAATAATAGCCTTCCTTTTAAAAGTCTACATGTAATTTGAACAGTAGAAATATAAAATGTGATGTACAATTGTCATTAATTACATTTTCAAAAATTTAAGTCAGGAAAAAAAATATTTTTTGATTTCAAAGGTATGTATTTTGTTCTTTTTATTACTCAAAGTCACGTGCAAATCCGTGATAGCATTCGTGCAGTCGTGGCCGAGTGGTTAAGGCGATGGGCATGAAATCCATGGGGTTTCTCCGCGCAGGTTCAAATCCTGCAGGCTGAGATTTGGAGGTGAACTAAAACGTTAAAAATATAATTTTTGCTAACACGAGAATGTCAAGATTACAAACGTAATGATCGCCTTCCTTTTCAATGTGGAAAACGACTTTGACAAATAGAAATATAAAATGTGAATTTTTTTATTTTAGTGAGATGTATTTTTCTTTTATTACTGAAAGTCATGTAGAACTCCATACTACTTCCGTGCAGTCGTGGCCGAGTGGTTAAGGCGATGGACTCGAAATCCTTTTGCAGTCTCCCGCATAGGTCGAATATTGTCGACAGTTAGTGTGAAGCGTTAAACGCATTGTTTTTGCCTAATATGAGAATGTCAAGAATGTAAAAGTAATAATAGATTTCCTTTTAAAAGTCTACATGTAATTTGTCAGTAGAAATATACAATGTGATGTAAAATTGTCATTAATTATTTATTAGAATTGTCATTAATTACATTTTCAAAAAAAAAAAAAAATATTTTTCATTTCAAAGGTATGTATTTTGTCCTTTTGATTACTGTAAGTCACGTACAACTCCATACTATCTTTCCTGCAGTCATTGGCCGAGTGGTTAAGGCGATGAACTCGAAATCCATTGGGGTCTCCCCGCATAAGTTCGAGTATTGTAGACTGCGAGTGGTAAGCGTTAAATGCATTTTTTGCCCTAATATGAGAATGTCAAGAATATAAAAGTAATAATAGCCCTCCTTTTAAAGTCTACATGTAATTTGACCAGTAGAAATATAAAATGTGATGTAAATTTGTCATTATTTTACATTTTCAAAAATTTAAGTCAGGAAAAAAAATATTTTTGATTTCAAAAGGTATGTATTTTGTTCTTTTTATTACTCAAAGTCACGTGCAAATCCATGATAACTTGCGTGCAGTCGTGGGCGAGTGGTTAAGGCGTTGGACTTGAAATCATTGGGGTTTCACCGCGCAGGTTCGAATCCTCACGGCATACGGTGGAGGTGAACTGGAGACCTTAAAAAATTCTTTTACACTAACATGAGAATATTAAGATTATAAACATAAGGATCGCCTTCCTTTTCTATGTGGAGGTAACAACTTTGTCAACAGAAATATAAATGTTAATTTTTTTAAAGTAATGTATTTTTGCTTTTATTACTGAAAGTCACATTACAACTCCATACTAACCATCGTGCAGTCGTGGCCAAGTGGTTAAGGCGATGGACTTGAAATCATTGGGGTTTCCCGCGTAGGTTCGAATCCTGCCGGCTGCGATTTGTTGGTGAACGAAAATCTTAAAAACGTTCTTTTACCTAACATGAGAATATCAAGATTATAAACGTAAGGATCGCCTACCTTTTCAATGTGAGTGTAACAACTTTGTCCAGCCGAATATAAATGTCATTTATTTTTTATTTTAATGTAATGTATTTTTGCTTTTTATTAGTGAAAGTCACGTACAACTCCATACTAACTTTCGTGCGTCGTGGCCGAGTGGTTAAGGCGATGGACTCGAAATCGATTTAAGGGTCTCCCCGCGTAGGTTCGAATGTTGTCGACTGGGAGTTAAAGTGAAGCGTTAAAACGCATTGTTTTTTTTTTTTTTTGCCTAATATGAGAATGTCAAGAATGTAAAAGTAATAATAGATTTCCTTTTAAAAGGCTACATGTAATTTGACCAGTAGAAATATAAAAATGTGATGTAATTGTCATTAATTATTTATTAAATTGTCATTAATTACATTTTCAAAAATTTAAGTTAGGAAAAAAATATTTTTGATTTCAAAAGGTATGTATGTTTGTCCTTTTGATTACTGTAAGTCACGTACAACACCATACTATCTTTCGTGCAGTCGTGGCCGAGTGGTTTAAGGCGATGGACTTGAAATCCATTGGGGTTTCCCGCGCAGGTTCGTATCCTGCCGGCTGCGATTTGTTGGTGAACTAAAACCCAAAAACATCTTTTTACCTAACATGAGAATATCAAGATTATAAACGTAAGGATCGCCTTCCTTTTAAATGTGGAGGAAACAACTTTGTCCAACAGAAATATAAATGTGATTTTTTTTTTTATTTTAATGTAATGTATTTTTGCATTTTATTACTGAAAGTCACGTACAACTCCATACTACTGTCTTTCGTGCAGTCGTGGCCGAGTGGTTAAGGCGATGGACTTCAAATCCATTGGGGTTTCCCGCATAGCTTCGAATATTGTCGACTGCGAGTGGTAAGCGTACTAAAGTGTTAAAAGCATTTTTTTTTTGCCTAATATGAGAATGTCAAGAATATAAAAATAATAATAGCCTTCCTTTTAAAAGTCTACATGTAATTTGACCAGTAGAAATATAAAATGTGATGTAAAATTGTCATTAATTACATTTTCAAAAATTTAAGTCAGGAAAAAAAAATTTTCTGATTTCAAAGGTATGTATTTTGTTCTTTTTTATTACTCAAAGTCACGTGCAAATCCATGGTAACTTTGTGCAGTCGTGGCCGAGTGGTTAAGGCGATGGGACTTGAAATCCATTGGGGTTTCACCCGCGCAGGTTCGAATCCTGCCGGCTGCGATTTGGAGGTGAACTGAGACCTTAAAAGATTCTTTTACCTAACATGAGAATATCAAGATTATAAACGTAAGGATCGCCTTCCTTTTCTATGTGGAGGTAACAACTTTGTCCAGCAGAAATATAAATGTTAATTTTTTTATTTTAAAGTAATGTATTTTTGCTTTTTATTACTGAAAGTCACGTACAACTCCATACTAACTTTCGTGCAGTCGTGGCCGAGTGGTTAAGGCGATGGACTTGAAATCCATTGGGGTTCCCGCGTAGGTTCGAATCCTGCCGACTGGGATTTGTTGGTGAACGAAAATCTTAAAAACGTTCTTTTTACCTAACATGAGAATATCAAGATTATAAACGTAAGGATCGCCTACCTTTTCAATGTGGAGTGTAACAACTTTGTCCAGCCGAATATAAATGTCATTTATTTTTATTTTAATGTAATGTATTTTTTTGCTTTTTATTACTGAAAAGTCACGTACAACTCCATACTAACTTTCTTGCAGTCGTGGCCGAGTGGTTAAGGCGATGGACTCGAAATCCTTTGGGGTCTCCCGCAGGTTCGAATGTTGTCGACAGTTAGGTGAAAAACGTTAAAAACTTTTTTTGCCTAATAAGAGAATGTCAAGAATGTAAAACGTAATAATAGCCTTCCTTTAAAAGTCTACATGTAATTTGACCAGTAGAAATATAAAATGTGATGTATTTTTTTTTATTTTGTCAAAGTTAGGATATTTTTCATTTTTTATTTTGTCCTTTTGATTACTGAAAGTCATTACAACTCCATACTATCTTTCGTGCAGTCGTGGCCGAGTGGTTAAGGCGTTGGACTTGAAATCCATTGGGGTTTCAACGCGCAGGTTCGAATCCTACCGGCTGCGATTTGGAGGTGAACTAAAACCTTAAAACATTCTTTTTCCTAACATGAGAATATCAAGATTATAAACGTAAGGATCGCTTCCTTTAAATGTGGAGGGAAACAACTTTGTCCAGCAGAAATATAAATGTTAATTTTTTTATTTTAAAGTAATGTATTTTGCTTTTTATTACTGTAAGTCATACAACTCCATACTATCTTTTCTGCAGTCGTGGCCGAGTGGTTAAGGTGAACGAACTCAAAATACATTGGGGTCTCCCCCGCATAAGTTCAGTATTGTCGACTGGGAGTGGTAAAAGTTAAAAAGCATTTTTGCCTAATATGAGAATGTCAAAAATGTAAAAGTAATAATAGCCTTCCTTTTAATGTGGAGGAAAACGACTTGTAATTTGACAAAATATAAAATGTGATAAAATTGTCATTTTTTTTCAAAAATTTAAGTTATTTCAAATGAGATGTATTTTTTTCTTTTTATTACTCAAAGTCACGTGCAAATCCGTGATAATTTTCCTGCAGTCGTGGCCGAGTGGTTAAGGCGATGGACTTGAAATCCATTGGGGTTTCCCCGCGCAGGTTCGAATCCTGCCGGCTGCGATTTGTTGGTGAACTAAAACCTTAAAAACTTTCTTTTACCTAACATGAGAATATCAAGATTATAAACGTAATGATCGCCTTCCTTTTCAATGTGGAGGAAACAACTTTTGACAAGCAGAAATATAAAATGTTAATTTTTTTTTTATTTTAAAGAGATATATTTTTTACTTTTTATTACTGAAAGTCATGTACAACTCCATACGAACATCCTGCAGACGTGGCGAGTGGTTAAGGCGATGAACTCGAAATCCATTGGGGTTTCTCCGCATAGGTTCGAATATTGTCGACTGGGAGTGGTAAGCGTACAAAAGCGTTAAAAGGATTTTTTTTGCCTAATATGAGAATGTCAAGAATATAAAAGTAATAATAGCCTTCCTTTTAAAGTCTACATGTAATTTGACCAGTAGAAATATAAAATGTGATGTAAAAATTGTCATTAATTACATTTTCAAAAATTTAAGTCAGGAAAAAAAATTTTTGATTTCAAAGGTATGTATTTTGTTCTTTTATTACTCAAAGTCACGTGCAAATCCGTGATAACTTTCGTGCAGTCGTGGCCGAGTGGTTTAAGGCGATGGACTTGAAATCCATTGGGGTTTCCCGCGCAGGTTCGAATCCTGCCGGCTGCGATTTGTTGGTGAACTAAAACCTTAAAAATATCTTTTACATAACATGAGAATGTCAAGATTATAAACGTAATGATCGCCTTCCTTTTCAATGTGGAGGGTAACAACTTTGTCCAGCAGAAATATAAATGTTAATTTTTTTATTTTAATGTAATGTATTTTTTGCTTTTTATTACTGAAAGTCACGTACAACTCCATACTAGCTTTCGTGCAGTCGTGGCCGAGTGGTTAAGGCGATGGACTTGAAATCCATTGGGGTTTCCCCGCGCAGGTTCGAATATTGTCGGCTGCGATTTGTTGGTGAACTAAAACCTTAAAAACATTTTTTTTTACCTAACATGAGAATATCAAGATTATAAACGTAAGTATCGCCTTCCTTTTCAATGTGGAGGGAAACAACTTTGTCCAGCAGAAATATAAATGTTAATTTTTTTTATTTTAATGTAATGTATTTTTTGCTTTTTATTACTGAAAGTCACGTACAACTCCGTGATAGCTTTTGTGCAGTCGTGGCCGAGTGGTTAAGGCGATGGACTTGAAATCCATTGGGGTTTCCACGCGCAGTTTCGAATCCTGCCGGCTGCGATTTGTTGGTGAACTAAAACCTTAAAAATATAATTTTTACCTAACACGAGAATATCAAGATTATAAACGTAAGGATCGCCTTCCTTTTTTATGTGGAGGGTAACAACTTTGTCCATCAGAAATATAAATGTTAATTTTTTTATTTTAATGTAATGTATTTTTGCTTTTTATTACTGAAAGTCACGTACAACTCCCTACTAGCTTTTGTGCAGTCTGGCCGAGTGGTTAAGGCGATGGACTTGAAATCCATTGGGGTTTCCCCGCGCAGGTTCGAATCCTACCGGCTGCGATTTGTTGGTGAACTAAAACCTTAAAAACATTTTTTTACCTAACATGAGAATATCAAGATTATAAACGTAAGTATCGCCTTTCTTTTCAATGTGGAGGGAAACAACTTTGTCCAGCAGAATATGAATGTTAATTTTTTTATTTTAATGTAATGTATTTTTTGCATTTTATTACTGAAAGTCACGTACAACTCCATACCATCTTACGTGCAGTCGTGGCCGAGTGGTTAATGTGAAGGACTCGACTTTGATTGGGGTCTCCCGCGTAAGTTCGAATATTGTCGACTGGGAGTGGTTAACGTAAAAAGCGTTAAACGCATTTTTTTTTTTTTTGCCTAATATGAGAATGTCATGAATATAAAAGTAATTATAGCCTTCCTTTTAAAAGTCTACATGTAATTTGACCAGTAGAAATATAAAATTTGATGTAAAATTGTCATTAATTACATTTTCAAAAATTTAAGTCAGGAAAAAAATATTTTTGATTTCAAAGGTATGTATTTTGTTCTTTTTATTACTCAAAGTCACGTGCAAATCCGTGATAATTTTCGTGCTGTCGTGGCCGAGTGGTTAAGGCGATGCTTCTTGAAATCCATTGGGGTTTCCCCGCGCAGGTTCGATTCCTGCAGGCTTGCGATTTGGTGGTGAACTAAAACGTTAAAACGTTATTTTACCTAACATGAGAATATCAAGATTATAAACGTAAGTATCGCCTTCATTTTCAATGTGGAGGAAAACAACTTTGACAAGTAGAAATATGAATGTTAATTTTTTATTTTAATGTAATGTATTTTTGCTTTTTATTACTGAAAGTCATGTACAACTCCATAATAACTTCCTGCCGTCGTGGCCGAGTGGTTAAGGTGATGGAACTCAATTCCATTGGGGTCTCCCCGCATAGGTTCAAATATTGTCGATTGGTAGTGGTTAACGTAAAAGCGTTAAACGCATTTTTTTTTTTTTTTTTTTGCCTAATATGAGAATGTCAAAAATGTAAAAGTAATTATAGCCTTCCTTTAAAAGGCCAAAAGTAATTTTACCAGTAGAAATATACAATTTGATGTAAATTGTCATTAATTACATTTTCAAAAATTTAAGTCAGGAAAAAAAAATTTTTGATTTCAAAAGTATGTATTTTGTTCTTTTTATTACTGAAAGTCACGTGCAAATCCGTAATAACTTCCGTCCAGTCGTGGCCGAGTGTTTAAGGCGATGGGCTGAAATCCATTGGGGTTTCCCGCGCAGTTTCGAATCCTGCCGGCTGCGATTTGTTGGTGAACTAAAACCTAAAAACACTGTTTTACCTAACATGAGAATATCAAGATTATAAACGTAAGGATTGCCTTCCTTTTCAATGTGGAGGGAAACAACTTTGTCCAGCAGAAATATAAATGTAATTTTTTTTTATTTTAAAGTAATGTATTTTTGCTTTTTATTACTGTAAGTCACGTACAAGTCCATACTATCTTTCGCGCAGTTGTGGCCGAGTGGTTAAGGCGATGGACTTGAAATTCACTGGGTTTTCCCCGCGCAGATTCGAATCCTGGCGGCTGCGGTTTGTTGGTGAACTAAAACGTTAAAAATATAATTTTGCCTAACACGAGAATGTCAAGATTATAAACGTAATGATCGCCTTCCTTTTCAATGTGGAGGAAAACGACTTTGACAAATAGAAATATAAAAACCTTTTTTTAATTTAATGAGATGTATTTTTTCTTTTTATTACTGAAAGTCATGTACAACTCCATACTATCTTTCGTGCAGTCGTGGCCGAGTGGTTAAGGCGATGGACTTGAAATCCATTGGGGTTTCCTCGCGCGGGTTCGAATCCTGCCGGCTGCGATTTGTTGGTGAACTAAAACCTTAAAAACACTGCTTTTTACCTAACGTGAGAATATCAAGATTATAAACGTAAGGATCGCTTCATTTTCAATGTGTAGGGTAACAACTTTGTCCAGCAGAAATATAAATGTTAATTTTTTTTTATTTTAATGTAATGTATTTTTGCTTTTTATTACTGAAAGTCACGTAAAACTCCACACTATCTTTCGTGCTGTCGTGGCCGAGTGGTTAAGGCGATGGACTTGAAATCCATTGGGGTTTCCCCGCGCAGGTTCGAATCCTGCCGGCTTTCGATTTGTTGGTGAACTAAAACCTTAAAAACATCCTTTTACCTAACATGAGAATATCAAGATTATAAACGTAAGGATCGCCTTCCTTTTCAATGTGGAGGGAAACAACTTTGTCCAGCAGAAATATAAATGTAATTTCTTTTTTTTTAAAGTAATGTGTTTTTTGAGTTTAATTACTGTAAGTCACGTACAAGTCCATACTATCTTTCGCGCAGTTGTGGCAGAGTGGTTAAGGCGATGGACTTGAAATTCGCTGGGGTTTCCGCGCGCAGATTCGAATCCTGCCGGCTGCGATTTGTTGGTGAACTAAAACGTTAAAAATATAACTTTGCCTAACACGAGAATGTCAAGATTATAAACGTAATGATCGCCTTCCTTTTCAATGTGGAGGGAAACAACTTGGTCCAGCAGAAATATGAATGTTAAGTTTCTTTTTTATTTTAATGTAATGTATTTTTGCTTTTTATTACTGAAAGTCACGTACAAGTCCATACTATCTTTCGTGCAGTCGTGGCCGAGTGGTTAAGGTGAAGGACTCGACTTCCATTGGGGTCTCCCCGCGTAGGTTCGAATCCTGTCGACTGGAAGTGGTTAACGTAAAAGCGTTAAACGCATTTTTTTTTTTTTTTTTGCCTAATATGAGAATGTCAAAAATGTAAAAGTAATTATAGCCTTCCTTTAAAAGGCCAAAAGTAATTTGACCAGTAGAAATATACAATTTGATGTAAAATTGTCATTAATTACATTTTCAAAAATTTAAGTCAGGAAAAAAAATATTTTTGATTTCAAAGGTATGTATTTTGTTCTTTTTATTACTCAAAGTCACGTGCAAATCCGTAACAACTTTCGTGCAGTCGTGGCCGAGTGTTTAAGGCGATGCTCTTGAAATCCATTGGGGTTTCCCCGCGCAGTTTCGAATCCTCCCGGCTGCGATTTGTTGGTGAACTAAAACCTTAAAAACGTTCTTTTACCTTACATGAGAATATCAAGATTATAAACGTAAGGTTCAATGTGGAGGGTAACAACTTTGTCCAGCAGAAATTTAAATGTTAATTTTTTTTTTATTTTAATGTAATGTATTTTTAGCTTTTATTGCTGCAAGTCACGTACAACTCCATACTTATTTCGTGCAGTCGTGGCCGAGTGGTTAAGGCGATGGACTTGAAATCCATTGGGGATTCCCGCGCAGGTTCGAATCCTGCCGGCTGCGATTTGTTGGTGAACTAAAACCTTAAAAACATTCTTTTACCTAACATGAGAATATCAAGATTATAAACGTAAGGATCGCCTTCCTTTTAAATGTGGAGGGAAACAACTTTGTCCAGCAGAAATATAAATGTTAATTTTTTTTTATTTTAATGGAATGTATTTTTTGCATTTTATTACTGAAAGTCACGTACAACTCCATACTATCTTTCGTGCTGTCGTGGCCGAGTGGTTAAGGCGATGGACTTGAAATCCATTGGGGTTTCCCGCGCAGGTTGGAATCCTGCCGGCTGCGATTTGTTGGTGAACTAAAACCTTAAAAACTTTTTTTACCTAACATGAGAATATCAAGATTATAAACGTAAGTATCGCCTTCATTTTCAATGTGGAGGAAACAACTTTGTCCAGCAGAAATATGAATGTTAATTTTTTTTTATTTTAATGTAATGTATTTTTTGCTTTTTATTACTGAAAGTCATGTACAACTCCATAATAACTTCCTGCAGTCGTGGCCGAGTGGTTAAGGTGAAGGGCTCGAATTCCATTGGGGTCTCCCCGCGTAGGTTCGAATCCTGTCCACTGGGAGTGGTTAACGTAAAAAGCGTTAAACGCATTTTTTTTTTTTTTTTTGCCTAAAATGAGAATGTCAAAAATGTAAAAGTAATTATAGCCTTCCTTTAAAAGGCCAAAAGTAATTTGACCAGTAGAAATATACAATTTGATGTAAAATTGTCATTAATTACATTTTCAAAAATTTAAGTCAGGAAAAAAATATTTTTGATTTCAAAGGTATGTATTTTGTTCTTTTAATTACTCAAAATCATGTGCAACTCTATGCAAACTTTCGTGCAGTCGTGGCCGAGTGTTTAAGACGATGTTCTTGGGGTTTCCCCGCGCATGTTCTAATCCTACCGTCTGCGATTTAGTGGTGAACTAAAACGTTAAAAACATTCTTTTGCTTAACACGAGAATGTCAAGATTATAAACGTAATGATCGCTTTCCTTTTCAATGTGGATGAAAACAACTTTGACCAGTAGAAATATAAAATGTGAATTTTTTTTTATTTTAATGTAATGTATTTTTTTCTTTTTATTACAGAAATTCACGTACAACTCCATGCTAACTTTCATGGAGGTGTGGCCGAGTGGCTAATGCGATGGTCCTGCAATCCAGTGGGGTTTCCACGTTCAGGTTCAAATCCTACCGGTTGCGAGTAGGTTTTGAACTAAAACGTTGAATACGTTCTTTTACCTAACAGAGATTGTCAAGAATATAAATGTAATGATCGCCTTCCTTTTAAATGCGGAGGAAAAAAAAACTTTGAAACTAGTAGAAATAGAAAATGTAACGTAGAATGGTCGTTAGTTATTCAAGTGGTTTATGAGAGTTCCGAAATAAGTTTTCAAAAATTTGGGTTAGAAAAATTTTTTTCTTTCATTTAAAAATATGCATTTTGCTCTTTTTTTTATTGAAAGTTAATCGCCACACTCTACGTACGTTCTTGCTGTCGTGGCCGAGTGGTTAAGGCGATGGACTCTAAATCCATTGGGGTCTCCCCGCACAGGTTCAAATCCTGTCGGCCGTGGGTAGTTGGCGTATTAAAGCATTTTTTTTGCCTAATAGGACAACGTCAAGAAAATAAACGTAATTGATGGCCTTTCTTTTATATATGTCTTTATATAATTTTATCTAGTTAAAATATGCAATGTGAGGTAGCATTGTCGTTAATAATTCTAGTGATTTATGAGAGATCTCAAATAAGCTTTCAAAAATTTCGTTTAGAAACGTTTTTTTCCCTTCATTTTAAAGGTATGTATTTTGGTCTTTTTTTAATAGAATGTCACGTGCAACTCTTTGAATTTCGCCGTGCAGTTGTGTCCGAGTGATTACGGTGAAGGATCTGAAATCCATTGGGGGTTCGAATCCTGTTGACTGTGGTGTTGTAAATTTATCGTTGGGGCATATTGCTGTATTACTTTTTGTAATAAGTATATTGGTAGATTTTATTAAATATCTGTAACGTACAGCGTTCACTTTGGTACTTTTCCCATTTCGTCCATTGTAATTCTTAAAAAATCCTTTTTACCGTCTTCTTTTACTATTCCGTTTCAATCCTATTAATGTGTTTCGTCCGCAAGTTTGAATCTTCTTGACGTTATTTTACTTTCTCCCTCTTTTTTCACCTTTCCCTCATCTCTGTGTCCAGGATATGTAACCTCTTACAGGTTAAAAATGTGAGGTTGTACATAGAGGTAAAATATTTTTTTTCTTTCTAAAGCAGCTGGAAAACACTTAGACAGCTTGGTCTTGGATGCCTTAAGGCAAGCGCTGCACAGACGTTACTCGCTTTGCATTCCCCAGGGGGCGCGTGTAACTTGAAGATAAGCCCCTAATGCGGAATAACAATGCCCCCGTAACTCTCTGATCCTATTAGACCGGGACCTACGGTTTAAAGGGGATTCGAACCACTACAAACATCCATGGCACCGCCGGGACTTGAACTCGAAACCTGTGGTACCGCCAGAGCGCTAGCAACTCGGCCATTTAGGTTCTTAGATGTAAAATGTAGAAAAGAATATGCCATAATAACTAAAATAACATTTATGTAATAAACTGATACTAACAAAAACGTAACTTAAACGAGAAGAATTCTGTCAAGTTGCCAAGTGCAAAATTGTATTTCAATCGTTTTGAATTGTCATTTTTTATTTGTGTTCGAAATATATTGTCAGGTAAAGGTACATGAGTACACGAAATCAAAATATTTTTATAATTTTCTCTATACAAGCTATTCTAATTCTTTATAGATGCATTTAGCTTTTTTTCTGTGTTCCTTATTTCATTCCTTTCTAAATCAATTTTCGTTTTTTTGAACAACTTCGAATCCTGTTGACAATGACTATGCTAGTTAATAATTTTTGTATTATCCTTGTATAATTTTTGGTTAATTGGTGCAAGGACAGGTAAAGGTAATATAATAGACCCTGTAGAATTTCTTTTTTTTTAATTTTTTAATTTTCTAGTTCTTAACACATGTGTCTTCTATTTCAAAATGGTTAAGAAAGTCAGTTATTAGATATCGAAAGTAATGTTTTAGAAGTTTGAGTTTGAATATGTTTATTGTCTTTGAAGAGAGACGTCTTGTAATTATTTTTATGGAAAAACTCCTGCAACTTTTGTTATTATTTGCCCAGTCATGTCAGAGTGGTTATAACGATGGACTTGCAATCAATTTTGGTTTCCCGTGGTTTTCGAATTTTGTCGTCTTCAGAATAGCTGCATATTCTCTGTGTGTTACTGTTGCATATTTATTTATATGAGTTGTAATGGCTGATTTTACTAAAAGGTCATCGCCCATTTTTTTCTATAAAAAATGGCCTTTCGTGTTTTGAAATTTAGAATGTGCATTTATCTCCAAGTACTCGTTGTAATTTGTTCAAAATTCAATAGGATATTAACGCTTAGAGGACAATAGTGATGGAAATAAAGTGTGATTTAATTTGACTTGACTTGAGGTAGTGAGATTTGAACCCTCTAATGGAGAATGGGATTTAGAAAATCCTAATTAGTTGATTTTCATTATATAGATATATCTTTGTCTTAATTTGAATCAATTCAGTTAATTTCAGTTAATAAAAGCGCAATCGTGGCCGAATAGTTAAGTTGATTGGTTTAAAATTCATTGGAATCTTCTTGTGGAATTTTGAATTATACCATTTTCGAGATATTCTTTCTAAGCATTTTTTTAATTGCTTCATTTTGTTTGATATAATAGAAGAAAGTGGTTACATGAAAAAGTAATAAAATATATCTTATATTACATTTACTAAAAGGAGGCCTGAATGACCCAGTAGCTAGCGCTCGGTACCAGACGTTTAGGGTTCGAGTCCCGATGGTGCCATGGAAATTTGTAGTGGTTCGAATCCACTTTAAACCGTAGGTCCTGGGCTAATATGATCGTAGAGCGTTTCGAGGCTTGTCTTCAAGTTAAACGCGCCCCTGGGTAATGTAAAGTGAGTAACGTCTGTGCAGCATTTGCCTTAAGACAACCAAGACAGCTGTCTATGTGTTTGCCAGCTGCATTAGAAAAAAAACCAGAGAGGCTTTAAAAGGGGCTTTATTTTTTATTTTAACATTAAGCGTGTCCAGTAAAGAAGTAAAAAGTGAAGTATTGCAGTCAAGAAAGAATTTTTTGTAGAGGAAATTCCTTTTTTCTGTAGGAAGTTCAGATTTTATGTAACAAGCGAGTAGTCTGGTATTGGAGTGATGTAAATTAAAGACTTTTAAAACCTTTCGTTTTCCCCGCACTTGTTAGAATCTTGTTGGCTGCGTAACATTACTTCTCCGGTTTTTTTTTTTTCGGTATTGCATTATTTGTTGGGAGTGATATAATGGCAGATAATTACAAATTAATATACTCGATACAATATTTTATACTATACAATTTGATATTTTTTAAATTTTCTTCAAATATATCCATTTTAAAAACGTGGATTCCTTTTTAAAATGTTTTGTCGACGTGTGAATATACTTAGATGTAAAAGTGAGACAGAAAAACTGATCTAAGAATTAATTTATTAAGAGTTTATTTTTATTATAGAGAAATTTCCTTTTTTTTACAGGAAAAGTGAAGGTCGTGTAGATTAAATACAATAAACAAGCAGTTTTGGTCAAGTGGTACTCAAAATGCCTTGGAGTTTCTGAGTTTAAGATCGAGTCCTACAGGCTCCGATGCATTACTTTTTAAATTGCTTTATTTTTCGTAACAATATGAAATAATCCAACTCAAAAGGTTTTTTTGTATAAGTTATTATGAATTTTTTTCTTAAAAAATGTGTAGTCGTTTTTCTTAAATAAGAAGGTTATTTCTTAATTAGTTATGAGAGAGAGAAAGTAAAGCGGGCAAAAATGAGGTTGAGAAATTCTTAGAAGAGAAGTTCTT
Source organism: Caerostris extrusa (assembly GCA_021605095.1). Lineage (NCBI taxonomy): Eukaryota > Metazoa > Arthropoda > Arachnida > Araneae > Araneidae > Caerostris > Caerostris extrusa. The sequence goes on along the minus strand of BPLR01016582.1, from coordinate 185,007 downwards.
ATTATTTATTATAAATAGGTATTTTTTCAAAGAAAATGACGTAGGTTTTACGAAAAGACTACTGTCGAGCGCGAGTAAAGAAAGCAACGATCTTGTTATTCATTTGGGGTTTTACTTGGAGGTTTCAATCTGGCTTGCTGCGAAAATGTTCTTTTTTCTTTTATGGCGTGATTTATTTTATTGTATATGATATAATGGAAGAATATCATAAATAAAAAGACGATGTAGTTTATTTTCTATTATTTTTCTTGAATGTCAAATCATTAAAAGAAAGGTAAGGATCTTAAATGTTTTTTTTCTTATCATATTAATAATTTTCTTATATTAGAAATATCTATATATATGGGCGTTGAACATAAATAGTAAACTCTGACAAAAATATTATGCTGCTGTTTTATAGATTTCCAGGATTTGTAGCGAATTTATCTAACACACATTTTATTAGTGATGTAACTGTGTTCAGTTTTTTTCAAGGTTGTGTCAATTTACTCTGATGTCATTACATAGCAGTATTATTACGCAGATCAAAATATGTTCATTGGTTAATCATGAAAAATTCTTTTTTTTTTTTTTCTTTTTTGATTGAATAGATCTCAAACAATATTTTTTTAGAAGCAAAATATGAGTCAGAGCCCTGAAGATGCTGAATCAAATTTCAGTTAAAAAAATACTTTTGATTTCTAGGCGCAATTTACTAACCTTTTTTGAACTCTTGTAAAAACAATATTAAAAAATGTAAATTACCCTTAATTAAATTACTCTTCGTAAAATGTAATACCTAATAAACGTTTTTTTAATAAATTAAACATATACATATGTGTTATTGTCCTTGAAAGCTTTTAACTTTTGAAATAATTTTTTAATAATTTCGTTGTAAATATAAGTCCTAAAAAGAATGATGAAATAAATGATGTTGGCCATACTTACAGCATCTCTGATAAGATAGAATGAAACCATAACATCAATCAGTGTTGTCATAGAAACAGATACAGTCCAGGGTAACAGTAGAAATCTATTATCCTTTGAGAAAAAAAAAACCAATTATTAATTAAATAGAATAATCATAAAAATAAAGTAATTAAATGCTCAATAAGCATTTGAAAAAATCGTGGGATGTTTCTTTACTTAATATTTTATAGGTTACGTTCCTAAGTTAAATGACATTAGCAAAAAAATCGGGAAACGCAAAAGAAGAGAAACCTTTAATTAAGTCCCTGTTTCATGACAAATTATTACCAGTTATTTTGCTATTTAATTGATCATTCTTGTTTTTATGAGTAGTGGAACGCTTGAAAGAAAAGATTTTAAGCGATTTAATATCTGAATTAAGTTTTTATTGCACTTAATTTAGATTGAATTTGGAAAAAAGGTTTTATTTTCCTTCCAAATAGTATTTAATATTTTTTTAATATTGAATTTTGATTATAGGTTTTAATCAGAGGGCAGATGGTGCTACCCAGCATGCATTTCATCGTATTGAAGAAAACGCTGAAAACTTTATCTATACAGTTTCATTCTTCGATGTAAGGAACTGTTTCATTATCACCAGTGTGATTATCAGGATAATCAACGGAACATTGAGACTATCAGGATATTCAACGGAACATTGAGAATATCAGGATCATCAACGAAACTTTGAGAATATTAGGAATCGAACTCTCAATCGGTCACGCATAGGAACTTAACAACAACGTGCACTAATCTAACTAATCTGACATCAAACATGCACTATTTTCATTCCATTAAGGATTAATAACATTTTCGCCATGATCTTGTATTAATCTTATAACATTAAAATAAAAAATGCGCTTAAATCGAGTAGAAAATATAATTTTATGAAGTAGAAATCGAGTAGAAACTTTAATTTTACTAATAATTATATGAAGATAATTTTTTAGTAAAAATTAATTGAGGATATTTTGTAAAAGAAAAGGGAATAATAGAAATGCAGAATAAAAATTATTCTTTTACACGTTTTTTATTGTACATAGACGTCAAACAATTTTATGTGAACCTTTTTTTTTATGCATTTAAGATAGTATATTCACCCATATATTAGATGAGAATTGGTGATAAAAACTTCAGTTGATCCAAGTATCTTTTTGATCAGTGTTATTTGTACTCATTCCAATGGAATGCGATAAATAATTAATTCGATCTCTTTTGGAACTACAGGATTTTATCTTCCTTCTTATACAGCTTCCACACTAATTTTCATCTGGTATTATGAAACAAATATTATATTATAATATGTGTGTATATTTTACACACATATAATATTTTCTACACGCAATTTTTAAAAAAAAATTGTATTTTTAGAATTAATAAAAAAATTAAAAAAATTTCTTCGATTAATATTTTCAGGATCATCAACAAAATTTGCACCAGAAAATTGTTTTTTGCCTTCAATTCATCTAAAGTAATATAAACGAAAAATAATAAATTTTTTTAAAACCAGGGAAAACCGGTATTATCATTTATGATAATCGGGGGATATATGTAAAATTTATTTGAGTAACTAATATAATATAGTATATAACGATTTATTGTATTTATCTATCAATTCTTATTATATATTAAAACTCTGATAATGTCTTCCAAGCTGATAACTTTAAAATGATCGAAAACAGCACAATTTGCTTATTTCGCTGTACTACATTAGCTTTTTTTCATTTCAATTTTCTGCATTACATTTTCCTTTTTTTCTATTAAATGTGCATATTTTTTTTTTATTATATCAGAGATCTCATATTCCATAGTATTCTATGAATAATCTTGAAAGGAGAAAAAGAAAGGTCATAAATCATATAAACCCGAAAACCCGAAACCGGGTTCGAAATGGTTCGAAACCCGAAACCATATAAACCGTTTTTTGCCTTCAGGAAGTAATTTCAAGGGTAACTAATTCCTTGAGTGCATGAGAGAAAGTCTGGAAAACTCCCACCAGATTATCCAATTGTTGATGCGAGCTGCTAACAAATGTTATTATAATCCCCGAAAACCTCATCATCACTGAAAGTGGTAACTGAAACACACGTTGTTAGCGGAGTGTTAATAACCAAACGCGTATTCCAATAGAGAGACCAACACTGTATTCCACAATTAGAAAGTAAATTACAAGTATAGCACATTTTTGTGAAGATTATGGCTTCATAATTGTGTTTCTAATGCATTATTTAAAAGAATTCATTTTTATATAATTATTTTTCCCACACATTTAGTAGTTCGCTTTTTAAAAGCAACTGCCTTAAAAATGTTTGCTAAATTTACAAACATTAGTTTAATTTAGTTTCATTTAACTAATTTAAAAAAAAAAAAAATTATTAAAAATATTATGAATGATGTATGGCAAATGGAATTTATTCTGAATTTTATTTATTTTTTTTTATTAAATTTATAAAAATAAAGTAATCTATTAATTTTCAATTTGCAAAATGTTTCCAGCACATATTATATTCAAATTTGTCTATGTAATTTTTCCTCAATTTGCAAAAATGAGGATTTATTTTATCAGTAGAAAAAGAAGAAATTAAGCTTGTTATACTTTTGAGATCAAAAATTGAAAATACTATCATTAGACAATAGCATCGAATTCATTACAAATGGCAAATGGGATTCTGATATCTTGAAATATAAAAACTTTTGAAAGCTCTTGATGAAATGATGATTAAAAAAAAAACATGAAAAGCAGACATTTCAACTCATATTATTTTAAATGCAAAATCCATTTACATTCGATGAAAAATTCAGAAGACTATAGATTTTTAAGAAATGAAATCCACTTAAATAAAATGACTATTGCATATGGTAATAGAACATGTAAAAATAGATTCTTCTACTGTCTTTTTTAATTGCATCTAAAAAAACTTTAAAAAGAAATATAAGAGATTTTTTCAAATGATGAATGCTAGGTTGAAGTCAATAGTAATTGTACTTGCACTGCATAAATGCCAGTAATTGAAAACGCTTGAATAGATGGAAATATTAAAAGGAAAAATAAGAAATCTCAAAATTGGACAGAATTTGAGAAGTCTCTTTTAACAATAAAGGACTTATTCAAACATTTTTTCACGAAAATAAATTAGTAGCTTTTGAAGTATTTGAATATTTTCAATCGGTCTGAAGTAATTTTAGATATAGAATGGGAAATATTAATACTGAAGTATGAAAATTGAGTTCCTGAAATTTTTTAAAAACATAAAAATTTTTATCTTTATACAACACAAGAAAGCTCTAGAGGGGAGATTTTCAAGGTAAAACTTTAATGTAAAAGAATCAAATTACAGTTAATTACATGGTGAGTAAGATAGGAGCTCCAATGCAATATTTTTCTAGTTATTGATAAAAATTTAATATCAATCTTGTTTGAAATTTCAATCTAATAATTTGAAATATTTTTGAAATTTCATTTTCGTTAAGAGCCGAGTTTTCAAGTTATAATTAACTTTCTGAAATTTAAAAAAAAAACTAAAATTGCGAGTTTTATGGAAATAATTATTTTGTATTGCTAAAACTAGTTATGCTAATTTTTTCCAAATGACAAATTGATTCAGACATTAAATAAACTAAAGCAAATTGAAAATAACAAAGATCAATTATTTATATTGTTGCTAAAAATAATTAGTAATAAAAATAATCATGAGCACATTAATAACATTTGCCTTTAATTATTGTAGAAATTTGAAATATTTTGTTCAAATATATAGAAATATTTTAATTGACTATTAATAGATTTGAAGTACTTTCAAATTAAAATATTTTTATCTATACATGAAGCTGTAGATAAATTCGTGATTTAATTGATTTTAATTTTTTTCATTTCGATAAAATTAGTGTACGAACAATTTACACTGATGGAATCTGTCATGCAGTTAATCATAAAAATTCAAAAAGAGCTCTATAAAAATTTCCTTCAAATTTTATCGTCTTCTTTTCCATACCAATGGTATATTTTTGCCGAATTACGGGCTTTTCGATTTTATCGACATAATTTTATTAAATCTTTTATTAATACCCGATAAATGTAAGCAGAAAAAACAGCAAAAGTATGTCCAGATCAATTGCTAGTAGAGCAGCTCAGAAATAGGTTCATGAAGTGCACTGCAAGACAGCAAAAATTCAACTGAACTAATTAACCGTAACTGCTGAAGCTTTTGTAAATGGTTGAGTGAAACTTGTAAGATATTTTCGATAATTTTTTCCCCAAAATACGGGTTGTTCATCAATCTAGAAAACTTCTTTGGTGTTTATTGTAACTATCTCATGATAAGTTTATAGTCTTTTCTAGAAGCTTCATCAAATTGGCAGTTCACATCGCCAAATATATTACCAAATTGCCATCAATTCGTAATATTTTAGTGTTTTTGTTTTTTACAGTATACTTACAAACTCAATTAAAAATTGCGTCCAAAAATGTACAGTTCAAAGCATTTTACATAATCATGCAATAAATAATAATCAAAATTAATAAAAATATACTCTTAAAATAAACAATTATTCATAGTTTTAAAAGGACTTTTGTAATAATGTTATTTATGTCTTGTGTGTTGCTATTTGTAAAACTAGGTTTTTTAATATTTAATAATAATTATATATTATTATTTTTAATATTTAATATTTAATCATATGTTTAAATATTAAACATTTTAATATTTAAACTTATGATTTAGATCAGCAGATTTCTTTATTCCTTTTTATTTTCTTTGTTTTTAATTTTATAAACTGATCCTTAAGTGCTGTAAGACATTTCTTAATCAACACTTGAAATTTCTTAAAATTTTTTGACATTTTTAAAAATATATTTTATTCGTAATATTTGTGTTTATATGCAGATTTAGTTTCATATATTTATTAGCTATTCGATATTTTTGTTGTTTTTTATTGTTGTATTTATACTATTCGATATTTTTATTCGTATATATATATATAATTCTATATATTACACAGTTTATAAAAATATACTGTTATGTAAGCAGTTGAGGTCCGTGGATGCCACATATTATATCATGCATGTATAAATGATTTTTATTTTCATTTAATATTACAGAACAAATAATATACATAGTAGCATAAAGAACAAATAATCGAAATGGGGAAAGGTGTAAGGAAATTCAACGATTTCTTCACTACGGTTTTTCACTTCAAATTTATCTAATTAAATGAAATTTTTTATAAAAATTAGCGAAATATTAGTTTAAGGGACATCTAAACTCTATTCCGTTCTTTATAATTGGTCAACCTCATAACGAACAGAAGCGAGAATGACTCGCAGTTTTTGCTAGTCACACGCATATACAGGTCTAAATGTTAAATGGTTATTTAACATATGTGCACCCGGAGGGGAATATTCTAACCTCGACGTCGTAAAAGGGATTGAGATTTTTTATTTTCTTTAAATCTCAAGGTGATTTTTACTTATTATTAGGCCATTCAAGAAGGCATAGAAATAATTATCTGTAATATTCCAGAACTTGATGGAATATTCTTCAAAGAAAGATATTTGGAGTTGAAAACACACTAGACATGTGCTTGGATGTTAGTTAAATTACTTTATAGTTAAACGCAGCAAAAGACAAATAGAAGAACTAATGCTATTATGCTAGCCTGCTTTTAAATGAAAATGATTGAAATAGTTACCTTAAAAAGTCCAACCAGCATGATGATGGAGCAGACAATGCAAGTACTGGATAAAACCACCATCAGCAAACAAAATCCAAGCATAGCTAAAAAAAAATTTGATCATATTATATATAAATGATTATTTTTATGAAAAATATTATATTAAGTGCATAAAAGCAGAATCATAGCACAAAAGTATACTCAAGCCAGGCAACCCTGAACACAAAAATGTAACAAATTTCGGCACGATTCCATCATAAGATAGCCAGCTTTTTTTTCATTCAATAGTAAAATTGATAAAAAAATTAATTTCAGAGAGAAACATTCAAGCATACCAGATATACGTAAAAATACTATTGAGAAAACAATTTTAATAATTTAAATAAAATATTTATTTTATTTAGAGAAGAATATGAGGAATATCAAGTTTTACGTAAACAATAATTTAATCCAACTGCTATTTTAAATTTAGTAAATTAACCTTTATGAACATTAAAGTATTTTTTATATTAAACACTTGTTGTAAAAAGAAAAAAGAATAATATTAAATATAGTCTAAGTCAGATTTCAAAATTAAAAAACAACATATTTTCATTTTAATATTACAGGGAAAATAATGTAACAAAGAATATAAAGAACAATTTGTCAAAATCTCTCATAGGTCGTGGGTATTCCACGATTTCATAAAAAATATGCGTGCAGGTATACGTAAAAATTATAATTGAAAGCATATTTGAGTAATTTAGATAAAAAATTCTTCCATTTAGGGAAGAACATTTAAAAGTGCAAGTTTACTCAAATAATAATTTAATCCAGCAGTCTTCAAATTTATTCAATTCATCCTTTTATTAGCATTTAAAATATTTGATATGGACTCGTTATAGTATTAAAAGACTAACAAGTAACTAATAATAACAATTCAATCAAAAACTAAAGCTACATAAAATGTATTAACTTCAATACAATAGATAAATAATATTATTCTAAAATAATATAAAAGAATAATTAGTAGAAAATGTGGGAGGTTGTATAGAATTCCAGAATTTAACAGAGTACAGTTTGAATGACATAGATCTATTAAGTCGCTGGCTTCATTTTCTTGGCAGGATATTCGACTTGAATAACATTCAGCAACTTTGCCATTAAGTTTGGTTATTTTTAGCAACTCACCTCGTCTGTTTTGACTTGATTAATATTATGGTGTCTTGTTCTTTAAGTGTTCTTTAAAAACTTCTGTTAAGTGAAACCTTTAGACACAGCGCTAAGTTAATGCTATTACAGTGTCAATATTTGTATTTAGCAAATTAATTTTGTAACTTAAAATATATTTGAGGACATTTTAGAATAATCGTCATCCATTATTTTTTATGCAATCATATACGCATAAGTATTTGTTGCCATATTTGAAGCAAATGAATGTTTTATAATTCAAATCATAATTTACAAATAATTTAATATACTTATATGTTAATATCATTCAAATGAGTAAATTTCAATTTTTAAATTTTTTTTTGTTGAAATTTTTTAGTTTTGATTATTTAAATTTCTATTTAATGTTAAATTATATGATATTTTAAGCTCAGGTCACGTATAGAAAATAATAATAATAACAAAATAAATTAAATAAACATGAATTTATAACTTTATATTATTAAAAGAGACGTAATAGTAATTTAATGAATTAATAATAGCAATAGCAATTAAGTTAGACATAAAATGGACGAACACAAATATAGCTCTGCATATTATTGCTCCTTCCTACATTATAATATAACGAATCTTCTAAGAAATATAATGCAAAGTAACAAAAGTAATATATTATAAACATAATAGTACATATAAACAAAAAGTTTGTTTTTAAATATTAAACACTAAGATGGGGTATGTAGGTAACAACATCATCTAAGTATATTTTTATGAAAATGGATATAATTTTTGATATAATTTATTACATAATATTTTTATGTAATGACAATAATTACCATTACTGTCTTCATTTACATAATGATGCTCTAATGGCGAGGGATAATTATTCGAATACGAGAAGAATAAAGTTTGGTAAAGGAGAGTTAAACTATAAGAAACAAATGGAAGAAATACAAACTACTGAAGTAAATTATAAAAAAAATATAGCAGGTGATAACGAACATGTTGAATAATAGTAGAATAGACAGTACTATATAACATTATTTGCTTAAATGAGTATATTATTCCAACGTAACTCATTTGCATTTACATTACTTTAATAATAACACGGTATTTCTGATTAAGAAACTAGAATAAGAGATGATTATGTAGTCAGTAGTAGAAGACAAAGAATAAGAGATGATTATGTAGTCTAGCAACTTTGTCAGTTCCAATTCATGTAGGTCTGTCCCAGACGTTAAATATGTAGTAACATCAAATGACCAGTCTATGATACTAGAAAACTTTTGAATGTTTGAAAGATGAATAGACTAACTTCATAATGATGCTATCAAAATGAAACAGCTTGTGAATCTACAGGACAATTTATAAATACAAAAGAAATTTTATTTTGTTTTTAGTGCAATCATTAAAGAATATTATTTCAGTAAAATAAGTATACTTTGTTTGAAATTAAAATTAAAGTGCTATATAAATTTGACAAAAAGTAATTGCTTAAAATTTTAAATTATAAAATGTCATGAAAAAGGAAAATCATTGTAAGAGTATAGGGAATGTTATACAATTAAAATAATTTTTAATTACATACTAGGTATTGATTAATTAAAAATTTGATCTAAATAAATCACTGTGAGTATTAATGCATAACAACTAAACGCATTTTCAACAATATCATCATTGTGACATATCTTTTTCTATTAAACAATTTAATATTATGAAATTTGTGTGAATTAATAATTAATTTCATTATTCTTTCAACATCTTCAATTTATTTAAAAATAACATTCAAATTTTTTGTTCATTTGGTAAAATATTAATAAACCTTTTAAACATTATTATCTCTTGATACAAAAAAAATGAAAACGAAATCTAACAATTGAATTCTTCATTCTGCTACCAGTAATTCCTGAATATTTAAATAATGTAAAATTCAGAGTATTGATTAGTAATGCATTTATTATTAATTTATGTAAACTTAGAGAAAAATTCATTTTAATATTAAAAATAACAAAAAAAAAAAACTAAACTTCTTTCAAACATCATACTTATGAATATAATTAATTAAATTCATACTATATTAATATTAATCTTATTTTTAAATTTATTAAACAAAACAGTAGAGTTTTTAGCTCCTAAACTGAACTAATTTTTAAAAAATGAGTTTAGCTTTTACTAAAATGAAGAGATAACAGAAATAAAAACAAAACTCATAAAATTATTAAACAAGGAATAAGGAATTGTTAAGTTTTAAAACTTCTTCTTTCAGATAAAGAAAAATAAAATAGTTACAAATTGCTGATAGCAAACTTGGGCTATTAGATAGATATACATGGAAGAACTACATACGTTTAAAAACTACTTCAGATAATTTTATAATGAATGGTCATACAGTTAAACCATTATTAGAAATTGGATATTTAAAATAATTAGAAAATAATGAGCAAAAATTGAATGAATTTTTTCCAACGAGAAATGAAAGCAAATTTCAAAACAATTTTTAATTTTACTCAAATGCAGACAGCGACCGACTAGAAAACTAACAATACAAGGCAATTTTCTGGTGTGGAATTTATTAGCATATAAATTTGCATTATAACAAGCAGTTTAATGTGGCAGACTTGTCCGACTTTTTCAGCGACGCCACATTGCATATCTGCTCATTTTCCTGGTCAAAACTTTTAAAGCTGAGGATCCCGCGAAACACGGAACACATTTATTGGGCTGATTCTTATTATAAAGAGTACCTGGAAGTATCTGGTAAAACTAAAAGGCGTGGGAACCAAACTAATTTTTTTTGTGGCATAGAATTTGTATCTGTGAAATGCTCCAGTAGTTGTGGAAAGATTTGAAAGATCAAAGGGATCTTTCTACAAGATCTTTCTCAAGAATTATAGAGATTTTGCAGGGTGCTGTTAGGGTACTGGTAGAAGATCAAAAATGTACAGTGCATCGGAAAATATGCGACCGAAATGAAAAGGGTGGTAGGAGGACAATATATATATATATATTGAAGCATAATATGATTCTGGAAATGTCACATACAAGTTCTGGCTGATATGAAAGATTTGAAAGAGATAAAAGAGCTGGTGACGAGATCTTGCTCAGGAGTCTATGGTGGCATTTGCACATTGTCCTTTCATGAGATTTCATAAAAATAATTTCTAACATAACAAATCTGGCTACCATGCTGCTAAAATAACAGGTCCATATTGACTAATCCAATGCTTTCCATGCGTATCCGGTAAATCCTGACTTCAGTCTACACTGAGCAAAGTTAAGTGCATTTTTTACATTTTAATTAACCTACTTTTAATTTTTCCTTGAGATCTCTCAATCACTAGCTCTTAAACATTTCTCAACACATATTATATAGCAAAAATTTATTGTGGGGCCCTGTACAAAACCTTTACAAATTCAATAGGTATTTCCTAATACTTAATATTTAATTTTAAATCTTTTAATTGATTTTTTTATTTTAGCTGTTATTCTTTTATTTAACATCTAAATATAGAATTTTTAAGAGGTAAATGACTTTTTTTAAAATTTTTATATTCGAGAAAAAAATAATTCCTCAAATTCTTTCTGATGTTGTGTTTAAATTTTTAAAAAATGCCTAGTTATATTCTCGAACAATGGTTGATACAAATGCATTTATGGCAATTAATGGCTCCTATATAACATTAGTAAAATTTCATTGTCCTTTTTATCCAGTAAATGCTTTATATTTTTTATATACAGTATAAGAAAAACCTTAAAAATAAGCTAATGATATTATTCATTAATGTTCCGATTTCTCAAATTGCTCTTTTAATGATCAAAAGGTATTAAAAGTTATGCATAAAGTAAATAAATGAATTTACTGTATTGATATCAATATTTTTTGTTCAATTTAATACTGAAAGAACTTTCATGTTCGTATGAAGGAATATGTCTTAAATAATAATAATGGTGAAAATAAAATAGTAAATGGTGGTTAAAAAAATTGTTGTGGTGGTTAATGGACAAATACAGTACAATAAAAAGTAATAAAGATGACACTAATCTATATTTTCTGTTTACGAAGATTTTGTATCAAAATTAAAGAAAATAACAATTTCGAAATTTATAAAATTTATTTAATGAATGATATTTTCCAAACCAAATACGTTTTATTATATCTGAAGAAATAATTTATTTATTTAACCTTTTCAGATAAAATACTTAATTTCACCCAAGTATTGTGTATTAGAGAAATATTAATTAAGCTTTATAAATTGATTAATTTACAAAATTACCTTCACACCTCTTAAACGTTTATATATGAGAGAATCACACATCATTTTATATCAGAAATATCTTTACATATCTCAAAATACACAGGCTACGAACCAATAATGTGTGTCAAAGTTATCTGAAATTTTCAGTGCAAAAATTTCTAGTTTTTATCAGAACAAGTTGAAAATTTTCAAAATTAAATTATTTGCCTACTTTAATAATATAAAATAATAAAACCAATACCAAATTCCATATAAGAAAAAAGAGTTAAAACTTGAAACATCTAAGATCTTATTGAAAAGCAATATATTTAGTCAGGATGCATGCTGTTATGATTTCGTTGACAATGCATACTGGCTTTGTTTTAATCTTGCTGGGAATGTGTAGTATTGAACGAACTGTCTTAAGCTTTACTATGGTGACTGCTATTTCATCTCTCGGCCATCCATTTACGCATTCTCACCAGATTGTAATTATATGCACATGAGTTCCAGACGTGATGTTAACACCCTCTGAAGTTGTGTCTAGGTATGTAAACCATTTGGTTAATTCATGTATAAATGCATAGCTTCCAAGGAAATTGAAAATGTTTAAATGTGATGAGTTTTATGAAAATCTGCATAAGCTATCGTTTTACATTGGTTTTTATAGATTTTCCATAATGATTTTTGTCAAATTTTTAAAGTCATGTATTATTTGATTAAATAATAATTGAAGCATATTTCATTCATGATTCTCATATTTGCATATAGATACATTTCACTCAATTTGAATGTCAAGTTATTTAAGCTGTATTAGTTATAATTAAGTTGTAATTTGTATAAACCAATTATACAGAAAGTATACATTGCTTTAGAAAATTGAGGAAATCCTTTTACATGTCTTTCTTCGATTACATATTTTAATGCATGAAATTATTATACAGCAAATTTATTTTATATGCTTATTTACAAACATCTACATTTCTAAACGTGCCAGACTTTTTAAGATTTTGAAAGGGTCACAAAATTTAGCAGTCTTTTGGTGAAATATTTTATTTCAGACTTTTTCCCCAAAGTCTGAAAAACTTTTTCATAATAGTATTAAAAGTACATAGTACATAATAATAATCATAGTAAATAAAGAAATCATAAAAATAAGAATGATAATTAAATCATTCCATTAATTTTATAATTTTTGTTTTAGACTTTATAAAAGACTTTATTTTTATTTTGTAAAGACTTTATATAAAGGCTTTATTTTTATTTTATAAAGACTTTATATTTATTTTATAAATACTTTATAAAGACTTTATTTTTTATTTCAGATTTTTCATATAAGTCTGAAAAAAAGACTTTTCATAAGTCTAAAAAAAAACTTAAAAAAGACTTATGAAAAGTCTTTTTTTGATAAAGTCTTTTTATAAATGTACATAGTAAATAAAGACATCATAAAAATAAGATTTCTATACAAAAAAAAATAAGAATGATAATTAAGATCATTCCATTAATTTTTGTAATTTATTAGATATAAATTTCTCTCGTCAGAGGACATTATATTTATGAGAGTTCTTGAATAAGTAATTCATAAAAGGTAGACTGAAAAATGAAAAATGAAGTTTTAAAGTACACGAAAAAGTTTTAAGGTTATATTGGACATCAAAGAGAATGACGTATAAGGTAGAAGAACTGATATTAATTTTCTAGTCTGTCAAAATTTTGCTTGCTTCAAAGGGTTTACTTTCTTAATGGAATTGGAGGTTCTTAAGATGCTTCAATGACACTAAAAAATCGCGGTGACATTTTTTTTTATATTTTATAATCAATATATTTTCTAACCAATTTCAGAGTTCACATCAGAGGAAGAATTTCCATCAAAACATCTCATCAGATATCGAATTAGAAACGTTTCATTCAAAACTTTTATTAAAGAAAATATTAACTAAATTTGCTCATCAGTTTTCGAAATGAAAAATAGCAATAAAAATAAAAATCTAGTGATAAACTTTTCAGTTTAAATAATTTAATATTGAACTATATTATATATATTATTTTATATTAGAAAAAAATGTTTAGCACGTTATTTAAAAATTAATATTGATTTAAGTTATTTTTTATTAAAAAATTGTATGCTATCTTTGTATATATTTTTGTTAATTAAGTACGAGGTAATGACTAATACAAGAAACTGATGACTTACTGTGTTTTGGAATAATTATACATTTAACGATAAATGCTCCTTGCATGTTGGTTTGGAGTACATGGTTACTTAGAAGCCATAATCTACTGTTATTGATATCTCAAATTGATGTGATAAATAAATTTTATTAAAAATTACATAACGTAAAAATAAAACAAAGGAATGTATTAATATCCAGAGAAAATATTTTTAAATTATTTGCTTCATTGTCAAAAAATTACTGCAAGAGGTCTTAATTATAAATATGTCGCATGAAATTTGAAAGTTTCTTAAAGAAATAAATTGTAATAGTTGTAAGGTAAAAAGTTGAAATATAAATCAGTAATACTTAAATATAATCGACTATCTATGAAACTATTAAAAATAATAACAAAAATTCTGCTGCACACAAGCTGTAAAGAAAAATATGATTTATAAGGTCAAAGTTATTTATTGTCTATTATGAGGGTCATGTACACAAAAATGAAAAAAAAAAATATGCATACATATTTGACTCGATCTTTATATACTTCTCAAGATATAAAAAATCAATAAACCTTCAGTAATAATTTCCCTGTATGCAAATATTTTCGGTCTAAGATGTCAATGATTAAAATTCATAATTTAATGAACAGATGTGAGCTCAAAAAATTTGGAACTCGGTATTTTGAATGTATATAGCCATAGAGAGAAATTTAATTTCTAGATCCAAACCTCCTGTTAGATTTTGATTTTGGCTACCACGACTGAAAGTATGTTTTTCCGAAGACATCATATTCATTACAGAATGACTATATAAGGAGATTGGATGTAAAATTAAATAATGTTTCAAATTTACAAAGGTCAAATGATGTGAAAATTTAGACTATTAAACAGAGATCGGCCTAACATGATAACATAACAGGAAAACAGGAGGGTTTGTAAAAGCCCTTTCACGCCGTTTTATTCGTCTTTACCATAGTCGTCTCCCATCATAGACCTGAATCACACAGAAATGAACACCAAAATCATTACTAAGCTACATAAAGAGCAGAATTTATGTTCATGTCGCTTTTTACTTCCTCATGTGCACGTCAAATGCAATTTCCAAGCTATCTTCACTGCTTTACTTTTTTTATTGCCTTAGTGCTTGTCAAGTACTTCTTAGTTTACTTGGGTCACCAAATCTCTTCACCATAGAGTATATTTCAGATTTGACGAGAGGGCGTTTTCGACCACTCTGATGGGGATTCAATTAAACAATTCGAGATAATTTTCATGAAATTCATCTCTCACCTTTATGAGTCAAAGACCTAGTCCATAGTGCATTGAGTTTCCAAACAAAGAACGAATACGAACCCGAAGAACGAAGCCGAACTGAAAACTATTTGGTTTATGCCAGAGATGAACACGATAAATTTATAAGCAGGAAATACGTTGAGCTGAATATAGAGAAGTAGAGTGTAAACCCAGATGTTATTCCTGTGAACTGTGGTTCTAAATTGTGGTGAAAAAAGGAGTATGGTAATACACTCCCCATGTTGTCTCTTTGGTAATGCTGAATATATTACATATCTGACGTTTAAAAGTGAAATACCTCATCCATGGTTTGCAGTATTCGAAAACAAAAACACTTTATGAATAATCATATATGATCCTTGGACAATGAAACTGGATCAAATAGATAGAAGGGATGGAAAGATTGTATACCAAGCACATAAGAATTTCACAACTGCCTGGTCTACTATTCATAGACATATAAATAGTTATGTGTGTCTACAAACCATCTCCAGATACTTCGCTGAAGTGAAATTGCGTTCACACCAACTTTAATGTATGCTGTCCTTAATACATGAACATCAGCGATTATGATCAACTATATGTATATTGCAGCATTTTTCACAGAATGCTTTTTGACGCTGAAAATGGTGGTATGATATTATGTACCATCACATCTTTAAGATAAGTATATTTATACAAATTTTCTTTTCTTCCTTTTATCGTTAGATATATAATTAAATATGGATAAACTGTTCCAAATAATGATGACATATTTATGTATGATATTACTTCTTTTAATAAGCCTGAAGAGCTATAAAAATGATAATGAAACAAATTCAATAAGCCGGATTTATAAATACCCAATTTCCTCGGCATTAAAAGCCCTTTTCGCATATATTAACGAAGACGATAATTATGATGAAAACAATGCTTTTAAAACTAAGCTGAAACTTCGCAAAGGTTAAATTTGATATGATGATCCCAGAAATTAATGCCGTTTGAATTTGAATGGTGAATATCACATGACGTCTTTCATACGTTTCTGTACTTTTAAACAATTACTGAATTAAATCTCATATGACGAAATAAGCGCGCTTATCGAATAATGTGGAGACAGATGTCAAAATTATCTCTCAGAAACTGTTTTTAGCTCTAATGCAAAATTAAACATAATTACTGTCTCAAACGCTGATCTTTATGATGAGTGAAGGATTATATCTCACTTAAATAAAATAATATTCTTCACTTATCTGAACTTTATTGGTATGAAATTATACTTTCTTTTAGATTTAAAAGAAACCTGAATATATATAATTATATAAAGTAGCAGAATATAGACGTGAATAAGTAAATTATGAAATTATTTTAAGAAATTGAGAATACTTTTCATAAGAAGTTTGCAAATAAATTAATTAGAATTAAATTTATCTATATTTAAAAAAATAACATGTTTAATTATTGATTGATATTTTTTTTATTTTAAAAGTATAATTATTTGTATTGTAGAGAAGTGAAATACAATAATCCTTTTTAATCTATTAAATCTAAAAAGTCGTTCTATGAATGACTTTAATTTTTGCAGTAGATGAATTTTAAAGATTTAAAAAAGTGTTTTAAAAGTAAACTTAACAACTGTTCTAAATTAACAAAAATCTCATTTATTTTTAAAATAACATTTATTTTATATTTCTTCTTCTTTTTAAATTACTTTTGAACTTTTAATATGTTATTCACTGTTTTTTATTTGATTTTATTATGCCGTACATGCTTTATTATTAAAATGCGAAAACTTTTAATGCATTTGATATTAACTCAAATATAAATTTGTTAATTTATCTGCTATTTAAAACTATACGTAGCTTATATTTCCTTTTCATACAGCAAGACGCAGTTTTAATATTTAATAAATAACAAATATATATAAATGAAACACTAACCATCTTATATATAGCCAATTCCGCGTTTGAGGAAGGTAAAATATCTGAGTTAACTATATATATTTTATATAAGTTATCCTGAATTGTTTTTCTTTCACCGATTAGTGCTTAAGCTCCATTTTATTCAATTCTTTTCGTGACGACGATGGTTAATGGCTATGCTTATCATTAAATGAAAACATTATTGTTTTTATGGAAGCAATATGACTTTGCTCAACTTTTCGTCGGCAAAGAAAAGAAATAAAATACAAATGCAAGCTTTACAAATCTCACGTATTAGAAATGGTAAAATATCGATAGATAAAAATCATTTCTCTCCATTCTGGTCATTTAAACGTTATCAGTCTGAAAATAAGAACCACGAAGTTAATACAATAATATTACATTTCTATAGCATCTCGATTGCAAACTCGTAATTTATTAACAAACTTTTTACATTTTAGATGGCCTAGAAGAAAGAGACAGCTTTTATGTTTAGGTTTATTATGGTCATACGCTTTCTGAGTTTCAAAACATGTTCTTTTTCGACTTTGGCAAATAATGGTCAACTACGTGACTCTTTGTTATGTATCAAAGGCAATAGTCTCTTCCGTATTCTTTATATCGTAGGAGACAGCTTCTCAATTCTATTTTATATATCGTAAGACAAGTGAGGAATATTAAATAACTTGGAAACGCGTTTTGTACTTAGAAACTATATTCGTCAAAAGGAGAAATAAAGACATATGACAAATGGTGAGGCATTTTAGAACAATGTAACTGGTGCAATTTTGAATTCATTTGTAAAAAGTCGAACTACAGTTGTGCCCTTTTGGTGTAAAATTCCGAATTCCTTCTTTAATTCATATTAAGGGATATTTATTCTATATAAAAAACATATATTGAAGAGACGTCACACATCTAATATGCATTCCACTAAATTATTTTGGTTAGGAATCAAAATTACGTTATTTGTTAGTTTATGTAATCATGAAATTTCAAAAGTCATTTATAAATTTAATATACATGGCAAAAGCCAAGTTTCAAATTATTAAACAAAATAATTGCAAAAAGAGATAGAGTAAATTTATAGAACAACTACAGGTGTATATAAAGAACTATAAATTCTGAATAGAGAGCTTCTTTTTACAGATGTTACTATTTTTACTGTCTCCTTAATATTTCTTTGAATTGATGAGATATTTCAGTTATGCACCATTTATCATTATCTCTCATCATAGCTTTAGCATTAACATCATTCATCCAAGCACATAGATAAGAAAAACTATGGGAATTGGAAGTGGTAGCAAGATAATGATTCCCCCTGATTTCTTAAAATATTAAGTATTATGATATATCTTTAATAATTTAAGTTACAAAAATTTCCATTTATTTTTATATTTCATTTCAAAGATTTAATATTTATTTTGACATTTTTTGAGAATGAAATACTGAAATTTTGTAAGATATTTTTGAGTATACACTGATTACTAGGATATAATATAAGTATTTAATTAAAATATGTCAATGAATTTAAGGTATTTCC
The DNA here is from genome assembly GCA_021605095.1 of Caerostris extrusa. Taxonomy (NCBI): domain Eukaryota; kingdom Metazoa; phylum Arthropoda; class Arachnida; order Araneae; family Araneidae; genus Caerostris; species Caerostris extrusa. The sequence continues at coordinate 166,110 of BPLR01016582.1, read as the reverse complement.
TTTACATATATCCTAAGAAATCTTCCCAGTAAATGTATCAACACCCTAATTTTGACGATGAGCGTTCATAAACAGCAATCAATTAGTTTTTAAAAGGATATTAATCACAACTGATGATTGATGCCCATTTTAACCTTTTTTTATGAATATTTTCTTTTTTTTTTTTACCTGATAATAGTTTCAAAAGATTAATCACTAAGATGAAAAGGCTTTTTTAGGAAGGTGTTTCACAGACATCCATTTTCTGTTTCTCATTTTGTGAATACCGTTGAAAGCATGTGAAGGAACAGCCTTACCCGTTTAGCAAAGTTAAAAGCACGCTGCACTGTCCAGGTCATTAGGTTGAAGTCATATATTCAAAGTTTTAGAAATTAATAATTAATTATAGAGTTCATCATCTCGTGATTAATCATCGTTAATCATTGTGACTCATTTCCCAAAAAAATATAATAAAAAAAGGTGCCAACTGAATCAAAACTTTTACATAACATTTTAGAGACATAAATTACTTATAAGAGAGATTTTGCAGCAAAACAAATGTGTTTATGGAAAAGAAAATTTAAATGCATCTGTAATTTTTTTAATTAAACTAATATATTAAAATAGTACTTTGTGAAATTTTAAGAAAATAAATCATTCTACCTAAATGTAGTATAATAAACAAATTCTAATAAGATTTTAATAAGCAAATTTTAATAAAAATTATAAATAAGCAAATTTTTATACTCATGACTTTTTGTAATGCATATTTAACTAATGATCTATTTAATAAATTTATGTATGTTATTTATTTAAAAGTAACATATATAACCTGGCGTTCACTTGTTATAGAAAATAAAATATTTTTAGTTTTGTTAAATTTTATTAAAAAAATGTCTATGCAGAATTAAAAGTTTGAGATTTTAAATAACTCTCTTTATATAGCCTTATTAATATAATATGTATGAATAAAACAAACATTATTATAAAAGAATTTCGAATAATGTTTTTTCATCTTTAAATTTTTAGCATGTATTTTTAAAAATTTAATAGCATTAGTTTGGAAAATAAATTGAAAACAATTATTGTAAATTTTCTACCAAAGTTTTCTTATTTTTTTACAATTTAACTAATAGCTCTAGTCAATTTTAAAAAGGACGTTATCTGGTGGCGTGAAAATAAAAGTGTGAGTTAATAAAAAATATTTTCGAATTTTTTTTTTGCTACAAACTTTTGGGACAAAATAATAAATTCAAAACAAAATCATCTTCTGAGAGTTATAGTTTTGAAGTTACGCTGGAATGCACATATATTTTTAAACCTATACATAGATAAACGTTTGCTTTGAAGAAACAACAACAACAAAAAAACAAAAAATAGGATGACTTGCCCTTAAAACGAATAAAAATTTAATTTATCTGTATAAAAAGTTTTTTAAATCTGATAATTTTTTTTAAAAATCTTTTCGGTAATTAATCTTTTTAAATCTTTAAATCTTTTAAATCTTAATTTAAATCTTTTAAAATTAAAATCTTTAAGTAATTAAAATTAATTAAATCTATTCAGTTTTAAAATCTTAAAAGTAATTTAAATTAAATTTCATTATAAAATTGATGACATAATATAAATAATTGAATGTTTTTTATAGTTAATGGATTAAAATTAGAATAAATTAAATACGTAGGATAAGGTTTCTCATATCTTTCTATTTGAAGTAATTAAACCACAAATTGATAAATGCTGGAATTTTTCAATTAAGGCAGAATGTATGAAAGTTACTAGTAAAATTCATTAAAGAATGCAAGTTAAGGAGATTAATAAGCTAATGAAAACTAATTGTAAGGGATTTAGTGGTTAAGGATTATAAATCTCTCAAATTATGGGAGACTTACAAATAATTATTATACCATCAGAATTGACAGTCTTATATTAATAAGTATTAATATTATTATCTCATTAGCGTAATTCACATTCGGAATTATAATTATTTTTGAGTTTAGCATTAATGGGTTGAAAAAACTGAAAGCGATATTATTAGCGATAGTACTTACAATTGATATCTTAATCAATTTTTCTCAGTTATCTCAAACATACATGCCTTGAGGAGGAATCGATTATACATATCTTAAACCAGACATATGTTGAGGAAATTGATATGTAATATATATATTTATGTCATTTAACATGTAAAATTTTGCATGCAATTAAAATATAAAAAAATACTTCAAATAGTAATTAGGCTGGTGCTTATAACAAAACAAAAATTATTAGTTAATAAATGTAAAATGTACAATTCAATCGTTATGATATTTCAAATCACAGTAAAGCTTATTTTTACAGTAAAAAGAACATCTATTTTTGAACAAAATTCTCAAATATTTTTATACAAGAGTAAATAAACACTAAAGATTTACATTGCATTAAAAATATTGGTTTTTAAATTTAAAAACGTGGTACTTGGGATACATATTTTCTTGTGTACAAAGTGAGAAAACAAAAGATAATTACAAAAGAATTTTGCATTAAAAGATTCAATTAATATCAAACCAAAATTATTCAAATATTAAATTAAAAAAATATAAAAATAAATTATCACTAAGTGATTATGTGTAGAAATAAATCAGGTATAAAGACTTTGATTTTTTCAATGATAGAAATCTTTGCAAATTTTTGCATCCATATAGTATGTGGTGTTTAGAATAAAATGTTATTTATCTCTTCCAAATATATTTCATCTCACAGATGAAAAATATTTAGAGATTTTCCCTTTCTTATAAAACTTTTCAACTTCAGTATTTCTTTAACTTCAGAGCATTAAGACTGCTTTAGGGGTTTCGTATATAAGGACACAATATTTCTAGGTGGGGTTAAACTCATGGCTTCCTTTAAGATGCTTGTTTTTATTATTACGCCCTTGACAAAATCTCTGGAGCGATGTCGTAGCCAATCATAATGGTAGCCACCAGACTGACAATGATGAATATTTTTGGGTCTTGAAGAAAATATCTATGTAATCAGTGTAAGGTGTAGCTACAAGAGACAGTGGTCCCAAATAGACTTTGTTTTACAGAGATACACAGCTATTTGTGATATGGCATGAGGTGCTATTTCTTATGACATCAAGTTGTCCTTGTCATCCTGCTTACAACTTTAACAAATCAACAATATATTAATGATATCTGTGACCATTTACCGTAACTTTTATGGCACGCCATCCTGGGATCCTTCCCCAAGATAATGTTAGGTCCCACACGGCTGGCATATATCTGGACTACCTTTTTGCTACTGATACTTTTCTTTGGAAAGTAAGAACACCATTCTTTCTGCCAACTGAGAATGTAAGGAATTGGTAGATTACTAGATTCGGCACTAAATCAAAAATTTGGGGCAATAATTGAAGAATGCCTTACAAATTGTATAGCAGTATGAGATAATGAATCTGCACCCCTCCTTATATAGATGCTTACAAGAATGCATCGCCACTAGAGGAAGTTTCACCAATTACTGATATGAAAACTCAATGTACAATTGCTAGTCTTTAACATATCTTAAATTAATAGTTATATGGCTTTAAATTCTTAATACTTTCACTAGCTGTATATGGGTTTAGGCATATTTAATTTCAATAAAAGTAGTCACTTTCTTCTTGCTGCTTCGTTTCATTGTAAAAAAGAGTATATTAGGAAGGAAATAGTTTCTTTATCTTTATATTTCAGAAAATTATATTCGACTAACATTTTCTTTTACTGAAGAAAATGTAAAATCCCTTAAATGTACTCATTACCTCCACAAATTAAGATTGCTTTTATTTTCCAATGGTAAAATATATCCACGAAATTATTAAAGAAATGTTTCCGTGAACTTGGTGTCGAATTTTCTTGATTCAACTAAGTTTTCGATATTTCAAATCCAGCATTTTGTAGAAGTGCATTATGCATTTTGGAAAAAATGAAATTGTGTTATATCCTCAACAACGATATTCAAGAAAAAAATATTCCTAACTTTTCAGCTATCTCTGAGAATGGCGATAAAAATATTTAAATTGATTTCGTTGAACCGTTTTTTAGGTCTTATTGACGATATCAAAAATAAAGTTTCTGCAGTCTGATACGACTATTTGTCGAAATTTGTAGCACGAACGTGACTCAGTTTTTGGCCTGTAAACTATATACGAATAAAGTATAGATATATAAATATAAAACTGAACAGGCTAAATTTCGAAGGGAAAAAATTTCAGATATTGTAGCGTAACTCTGAAAAATCATGCTATTGTATACTTGAGCTTCAGGAAATATCAAATAATATTCAAGAAAAAAATCAATTGTGCTAGAGAATCTCCAGAATTTCTGCAAGAGTGAACAAACAAAAATATGCCTATGAAAGAATTTTTACAAAGATATATACATATACACTTGGAAGCCAAAAAAGGGAAACGTTGTAAGAATTTATTTATGGAACTTACATGCAGTTCTTGATAACGTCTGGGCGTGGACGACACCAGCAATGAAGAGAGCCGTGTACAATATCTAAAAGAATAAGAAAAAAATTAACTTAATGAGAAGGGAGTAACGAAGTGGAATGAAATTATTTAACAATAACAACAACAATTTTTGACAATGGATAGTAAAAATGTGAATGCAAAACAAAATAGTAAAAAATAATTTTTCTTGCTCCCATTTACTTCCCAAAATAAAATCATGTCAGAATATTTAATGATAAATCTGAGATGGAAAGTTTTTTATAAATTTTAATAAATAGAATGGAACATACCATTCTAAAATTATGCTTTTTTGTAGCTTTTTAACTAAGATTTTCTTTTAGAAAAATGAACTACTTATAATATATTTGAGATGTAAATTTTAAGTCACTGGAAAAATAACCCACAATTCTTATATATAAATATTCATGTATGTGTATTTTCATTTTCTATAAGAGGGCTTTTTAATTTTGTAAAATGAATAATATAATAATAATGAAATTTTCAGAGATTTTAGCGAATTTCGATTTATACATAGGATATCAAAATTTAAAAAAATAATAATATGTACTCGTTTTACTGGTCTTATCAAAAAGTTGCTCAGCAACTTATAATTAGTTCGCTCTTCCTGAAATCTCAAAAAGAATTAGAATGCTATTTGAACCAAATTATTTTTCTTTTTTTTGCCCTCAAATCAAGTTAAGGTTCATGTTGTGAAAACGTTGCATTAAATAAATTACGTATATTTTTCAATTTTTCAAAAATCTTTTATTGTGGAATGTAGAGAAAGTTTTTTTTTTGATTACAAGAAAAAAACGTATTTGGTCTCGCGTGATAGTTTTTTTTATAACGATTAGTCTTTTTGCTTTTGACAATATTGCAGATTTTTTTCTTTATTTTTAGATTCTAAAATGCTAAGCCGAAAACTTTTATGAAGCTAACTTAAACTTATTAGAAAGATGTAATGCGCCTTCACGTTCCATATCTTTAACAAAAATTATGTATCGAAAAAATAATCGTATTTAGCTTGAACTTTATTTTATGTTTAAAAATATAAATATGATACAGAGTTTGCGCAACATTTTGTAACTCGCGTAAAAATAAATATTTTTTAAGTTAAATGAGTGTCAAAATTGCAAGTTAATAATCTTTTTTTTTGTTGCGGAAATGGATGGGCTATTTCGTTCATTTTGTGCATATATATATATGGCAATCGGTCATTTTCATCAAAATAATAATCACTTTAACAACCTGCAGTTGTCTGTGTTGCTTTAATTTGCTTCATAATGAATTTAATTCGAAACAACGGCCCTATTTAGATTTGAATCTGATTATGCTAAAGTTCTAGGCAAATAAAATGAGAACTGAGATTGTATACGAAAGAAAAATAATTATTACTGGCGTTTCACTGAACTGTATCCTTAGTTTGGTCACTTAATTTATCCAATTAATGGAAAACATTATCACTAGTCAATTACTCTTAGCTGAGCAACGGAGTTTTCATTAATATAAAATACTCTATTAAATAATACCTATCTTCTTAATAGGAATTGTTGATGAAACAAGTACTCGAAAATTTCCATTTTCCATCACAGATACACAACAGGTTCTGTCGTAATTTTTATGTGCACATTTATTTTTTATATTTTCGCTTTTGTTTCCTTAATTAGACAAAATTAAGTGCAAAAATTAAATTTATTCATTTCCTTCAAGGAGAAAAGCGTTTGATCATTAATGGGTTAAAAATAAGTAGGATCATTTCCTATAATTAAATACATGAAAAATGATACAATCTTTGGAAAAGGAAGTTTTATTATTGTTAAACAAAACGAAGATGCTTGGTTTATGAAGGGTATATGTCGGCAAATAAATCAGAAATAATTGCCAAACAGTCAAGATTAGCACTTAAAATTAAAATAAAAAGTCAACTATCAACTTATGAGAACGTACTTAACTTTTACGAGAATTTTCTGCTCCAGTTCTTACGTTCTGAGAATTCGATCAAAATTAGTGAACAAACACTATGTGAGAAAAAAGGCTCATTATTTAAGCTGTAATCTCTTGAAAGCAGACGCGAATGCTGCTTTCAGAATTCGAAATAATTCATTTTAACTGAAGGAAACCGCCATTAAAAACATATTGTTAAAATTTATTAGCCCATTTTTAGTTCTGTAGTTATACAATTATAAAAAAAATTAAAACATTTTAGAGAAGATGAAACCTTTGAAAATCTTTTAATGAAAAATATACAGTTTTTAGGATTCAATTCAATTAGAAATATTTATAATCAAATAAAGGTGATAAAATTCTTTATTTGTGAGTTTGTTTCAATATCATGAGAACAATAATCGTTATTTATTACTATAATAGTGTGTTTAATTAAAATTTAATTTAATTTTAATTATTATTCATTAATTTAATTAAATGAAAATCTATTTTTTTTACAAGAGAAGCTGTCGATTTATTCAATCATACTTTTATTGTATTTTTAAAATAATATAGAGAAAGGAAAGATATATGTAATGTGCAATGTAATTTTCTTCTTTTAAAAATCTGTAAAATATTAATAAAATTATAAAATTATGTAAAATTAATAATAATTTTAAATAAATCTTAAAAAATGTAAAATAACATAGTCGCATTTAAATACTTTGATATTAATAAAATAATAATTAAAAATGTATGCAGTTATTACATTATTAAAATATTATAATTATTTATAAAAATATAGATTCATTTATTATAATAGATTATTTATTAATAAGAATCTAATATTTAATAAATATGCATAATAATGTGTATGAAGATATTATATTATTTTCCTAAAAAAACGTTATTGATTTTGCTTAACATTTAAAACATTTCTTTCTTCCATTAATCATTATTAATAATTATTTCTAAAAAAAAAAAAAAAAGCGCTGGAAAAGTTTAACTTCAAATTCAAGGAATACCTTTTTATTTTTAGCTATGCTTTTAACAATTGAAAATTATGGTAAAATCTCATAAGAAATATTTATTAGATTGTTATAAAAGAAAATTTCATGAAGTAATATTTAAATAGGTAATCGTTGTGATGAACGTGTTTAAAATTTAATAATACGGAAAAAATTAATAAGTAATATTAACGGAAATATTATTCTAAAAAGGTTCTTTCAAAAATATTTCTACCACATATTAATAAATTTCTTTCTAAATCTTTATTTCGTAGACACAGACATCAATAAACATCCATCATTTTTTATTTTAAACAATTCAGCAAGTTTGCATTATATAAGATTTAAATAATACTTCTAATTAAATGCGTAGCCCATGAAGGAATTCAATTTAATAACACAGTTATAATTAAATAATCTCAGATATGATATTACTATTAAAGTGTTAAATGGAGCTGTGTCATGGCTACTCAGAGAAAAAAATCAACCAGTTTCTATTGAATCTTAACTTCTGTCGCCACCTAAATAATGACATTAAAAGTAATATTCCTTCTTATTATGAGTTAATTAGATGTTTTTCTTATTTTCCTAATATAAATTGCCTCACTTCAAAAGACTGTTAAACTAACAAAAAAGCATTTACTCTCTTTTTGTCGTCTGTTCATACAATGTAAAATAACCCTAAGAAGCGATGAATCTTCTGCAAATTTGTTATCGCGACTGTGAAGTACATGCAAAAGAAAACTAAACAAAATGTAGAATAATTAATAATTTCAAGTAATTAGAAATTATTCATTATTCTATAATTTCTAATAATGAATAATTAGAAATTATTCATTATTCTAATAATTTCTAATAATGAATAATTTCTTTTATATTGCGTGTACTTCATATGTAATAGATACATGTGAAGTACATGCAATATAAAAAAGAAAATTAAACAAATAATGAAGTTATTATTATGATGCAGTACAATTACTTTTCATTGAAGCAATACAGTCTATTCTTTTAAAATACTGCATTAATTATCCACTATTAACGAAAATAAAGTAATAATTTAACAGTTTAAGATAATCAAATTTCAGTTCAATAAGTTGCATTTTAATTAATAAACCAATATTACTATGTATATAGAAATTGCATACTTGTACCTGAAATATATATCGTTTACCATATATATTATACACGAATAACTCCAGGTGTTTTATACATACTGAAGTTTGAAAAGGATACGATTACTTAAAATTCTTTGAAGTTCAGTTAACTGAATGATTCACAAATTTTAAATTATAGCTTTAAAACCAAACTCGCAAGGTATCCATTTCCTCAGAAATGATTCATTAATAGAATATGTGGAGCAAAGCAATGTTGTCTTAAACGAATTCGTTTTCTCCTCTGAGAGAGGAAGTCCTGCGTGTAATTATGCTGATCAGTTTCCCGACTACCAACTGATTGACAACTTAATGGATTCTTAATGAACTGAGAGCCAAACTGTAGTGCAACCTGTCCATAACATGTAATCACATTGTGCGAAAGGCATTCCAAATGCGGGAGTCAAGACCTTGAGATGTTGGTAGGCACCAAAAATACTGAGATTCACGTAGGAAAAGATTCCAATTTAGATTTCCCACAAAATATTTTATTCTCATTCTCTGGTTGGATAAAGCAAAAGAAAGTTTTAATTAAAAATAAACACGTTTTATATCTGAACATTTTTTTGTCAATGCTTTAAATAAGAAATATTAATAGAACAAAAATCAGAAGTTGAATTAAATTGAATTGACTATTAAATGAATTTTATTTATTTTTATTATAAAATAAATTATTAGTACTTATTAAAATTCGAATCTATTTAGAACTACTATTATAACAGATTTGAAAAGTAAATTTCTTTGTGTTAGAATTTTTTAAAATATTTTTATAAACAAATTTTGATTTCAATGTAACAGAATTACAATTATTCTTTAAAGAATTGGAAACAAATCTATCGAATATACAGGAAATGTACTCAAATCTTATATGAAACTTCTTGTTTTAATCAATATTTGATATAAAAATAATTTTTAAATTATAAGGCTGAACACCATGGAATGACATATTGCAAAATTATCATTATGTCAGTTACATATTCAGGTAAAGTATTGCATTTAAGCACCTTTTATTCCACACAATTTTCAAATGAACTAAGAAAATAAGTAAGAAACACTTACGAATATATTTTTAAACCTTCAAGTATAAACCGACACACTAATTATTTCTTATTCAAACTAACATTAATATAATTTTATTTTCGCTCCTCAAAAAGCTTGTTTTCGCAAATTAAATGAGCAGAAATGAAGTTTATGTAGCAATTGATTAATTAATGTCTTCAAGCAGACAGATGAATGTATTTGCGTTATATTTTTAAATTAAAATAATTTATCTAAATAGGAATTTAAATATTTTTCAGCTTTTCACAATAAGACTCCACAACAAGGGAATAAAAAGACACTTGTATGTCAGCATGGATAACCATTTATTTATATTGATAACAATGTCTTGTAAATATTCTGATCTTAGATTAATATCTTAAAGAAAGGAATTAAAAACATCTTAAAGATGTCATGACAAAAATTTCTAAGACAAACTTAATACAAAAATACAATAAAATATTTTCTTTACTTTAATAGTTTTAGTAGTGAACATATAATCATTGAAAAGTAATTTGAGGAGTCAACTAATGTCAATTTATAATTACAGAGATTCTATGTAACCAAAACATATTGAATTTAAGGCCAGCCAGGCAAAAAAAAATTAAGAATAGATAGCAAAATCACATCTTTAGATCAACACAAAAAGCATTCAATCAAAATGTCAATTCATTTCTCCTGGCCTCATGCCAAGGTATATCTTTTCCCCTTTGGATACAGAATTGACAAAAAAAATGTTTAAATACAGCAATAATATGTATAATAGAAAATATAATTACCCATTATCAAACTATTTCATTATTAAGCCAAAATTTTTTAATGTTATTTTAAAATTACATTAGCCCAAGCCAAAATTATATTAGCCTCTTGCAATACCTACTATATAAAACGTATAAATTTCATGGATACATTACTGAAGTATGATATTTTTCGTCCAAAATATATCGTAAAGATGATAAAATATAATACTGGATAAAAGAAATATTTAGTAAATGGGTTTATTTATGACAACTAAGCATAATGTAACATAAAAATGTGGAATCGATATACAATGAAAAAATATCTTTATTTATAAATATGATGCAACGGAAAAAAGATTATATTCTTCGATGCAATGATGAGAAACGGAGACAGATAAAACAGATTGCCCCTGAAAAACGAATTCAATGACATGAAATTCCAGAAAAATATATTTGACAAAAAATTTCAGAGACGTATGATTGAGATGTATCATTGAAACAATAACATATAACTGAAAGTCAAATAACACTACATCTTTCTACAAGGACAAAGGATCTTTCGAAATCATATACTAGTAGTATTAAATAAGATATAAACTGAGAGACATTAGGATATTTAAATAGGGAGGACACTTATAAGTCCTCTCGGATGACATTTCCCCATTCCCGAATATGGCTTTATTTGATGCATATATTAGTAAAACATAAAATTCACGATTCCATAAAAAATGAGAGAAGCATATTAAATGAAGTGATATATGATAAATTTATGTTCTTCATTTAATAATCAGTGTTACACCACTTTAGAATTTCAGTACTTCGGCATTCTTATTCTCTGCTCATGGGTTCTATAAGTTATTTTGCACCTTTACGAAAGTGTACACAATTTTAGATATGTCAATATCAGATAGAACAAAGCATGTACGGATTACTTTAAGGTATAAATGTCCCGTATTTGCATGTAACTAACTTACCACTCCCTGCCACTACAGTTCATGCTGGACTGATTCTATGCAACCAACTGCCTACTGGCAGATTCCAAAAGCAGGAGATGTTTTCTTTATACGGTAAGGGTTGTCAGCCGTTTTCCAACGTTCTACAGTTATATTAGACCAGGATCTACGGTTTAAAGTGGATTCCAAACCACTATGCCGAAACACGAGCGCTAGTCACTCTGCCATCAGTCTCTTATTTGCATGTACTGTGGGAGAAACCAAAACGTTTTCTACAAGAGATTTCGATTGTAAATTAGAGAATTATTGTCTTAATCAACACATAGCCCATTCGTACTTCAAAACATTGACTCAGTTGCAGTTCGATTCGACATACTACCAGTGGAATCCATCTACAACTGAGTCACCAGTGGATAACCTTTTCGGTGTAATTTACCTCATTTTCAAAGTTAAAAAATTTAGATATTTATAAAAATATATTCTATATAAATTGATTAATGTCCCAACAGAACAATGAAAAATCTAAAAGTTGATGTTAATTTTTTCATCCTCTATTACAGGAACAAGTAAATCTTAAATAATCCATTACCCCCTTAATTTTTACCGAACATATTTTGAATATTTATCAACAAAGGATTTTAAATATAACCTTAAAAAAGTTCTTCAAAAATTGTTTTTTTTAATTTTAGCTGCTAGAAACTTTACTGACTAGAAAAATTTACTGCGACAAATTTGCTTTTATTTAAATTTTTCTGCTGCTAAAGAGTTTTGAAATCAAATTGGAACTTTCAGTAAAAAAAAAAAAAATTAGTCAATTCCAACAGGACTCTTATTACTGTTTTATAAGTTAAAAAGTGATTTATTTTTATACGAGGTTTTATCTTTCATTTACGCCTTTCTTGCTTTTAGGAAATTTTGAGAGCCAAAGTCTATGGAACTTCAGAGATTAGAAAGACAGATAAAGTGGATTGCCTTGTTCTTTAATATAGATCAATATAGATCTTTCTTGACTTCTTATTTATAGTAGATGGAACAACAGGCTTTTTAATAGCTATAAGCCTTATTTTTTTAAATGACAAACGAAAACTTTATCAAAACTTTCACAGGTTAAGGGATAAAGTTGAAGTATGATTCCTGTATAATCTGAAAAGAAATTATTGACAGTATGATGATTTTTTTAGGGGTATTTATACATTTTTCTATTCAAAAAATATTTATTTAAAAAATTGTTAGGGAATAGGTGTTGAAAGCAAAGTATCTCTGGCACTTTTCTTAAAATTTTTATAACTGAATTAATTTTTGGATTATAAAATTGAAATACCTAATTATTAATTGACTAAATCAAAAAATTTTTAATTTATCTATATTCAACTTTTATTAATCATAACTACACCAGTATATATTTATCACTATTTCATAAGTTAGAATGTTATAAGGAGGACAGTTAACAATGCATTATTTGTCACTTTAAATAACAATGTATATTTTTCTGAAGTCTTCTTGAGTGCATGTAATGCATTAAACTATGCAAACTCTTATTTAAAATTTTGAATATTTAAGTCAAAATATTAATAGTATATGGCAAAAAGTCCCAATCTCTATATAACCTGGTTTTAATAATTAGAACTTTTGAAGTTTTATTTCATTTAAACAAGTATTGTTTTTGAACAAGCTGAAATAAATTTTGGTATCAGCTTTAATTTGACAAATTAAATGCCTTATCATTTATCAACAAACCCATGAGACAGACCCTATTTAAAATTACTTTTTCATACATATAAGAGGAATTTTATTTGTAATATACATCCAGTTCATAAGATATTGAACTCTTTACTTTTCTAATAAAATGCAGATTTTAACAAAAAAAAGGAAGATTTTGCTTACTTGGTTTTCTATTTCATTTTTACTATAACAAAGTCTTACTCGTATTAAAAAACGCATTCGAAATTTAACTGGAAATTGAAAATTTGGTAATTTTTTAGCTTTTCAGTATTTTTTTTTAAATTTTGTATATTTTTGTGTTTTTGAATATTTTTGTATAATTTGTATTTTTGCATAATTTTGTATAATTTGTATTTTTGTATATTTTTTTAATATTGTATATATTTTTAAAATTTTATTTTCTCGCCAGTTTTCATGTGAACTACAGTTTTCCATTTTGCCTGAATGTTAATTACTATTAAATTTTATTTAAAATTGAGTTTTAGATTATGATATTAGATATGGTTAGTAACTTATAACATTCAACTACCTAGAATTTGTTGTTTTCTGAAAAATCAAAACAAGTCTGTGAATACATGAATACTTATCCATTCACATGTGATAAATAAAAATACAATATTACAATTTATGACATTTAGGGATAAATATTTTGAAACTTTGTTTTTATTTTTGTTATATAATGTGAAAACTTTGTGCTAAATTTAGTAGCTTTTATTTTAATAGCTCTGTGTGGTTTTTGTACTTATATAAACCTGTGAAAAAATTTGGCAACATTTATTATGGATACACTACATCGGTGGTCAATGCAGTTAGAGGAAATTTTAAGCTTAATCAGTTCATGAAATTGACTCTTAATTGGATACTATTCTGTGAACTTCCATCTTAATCAAATAAGATTACTGGTGGATGGCATATATTTATCGTCTTTATTACTAGGATATGTGGTGAAACATTCAATGGGCAGTTTGAAGACGGGGATACTCAATCCACTAAGGAATACCATAAGCATTCAACTACTACGGCAAACTATCTTGCTTGTAATACAATAAAACGCTTCATTAACCATTAAAAAGCAGCTTCAAAATATTCCATATAAATAAAACAGCTCAAAAGTTTATTTCTACGCAGAACTTTCCATGTACATTAAGTATATTTTACAACCACTTTAATTAAAACATTTTCTATTCTTTGCATGTATTTCATTATCTCAACAGAAAATATACCAATTTTATGGGCAGATGAATTCATCATAAAAGCAAAATATATAATAATATCTCTAAACGAAGACATAATAAGCATCAAGGGAAATCTTACAACGTGTCTCCATTTCACAATATAACATTTAATATCCCTCTCATGGTAGACGATAATAATAAATTAGAGAACCGGATAAGTTTTAGGAACAATAGAATTCTCTCTATTCTACTCAACGAATTGAACTCGGAATTATTATTAGCTCTACAATACTCAGCGTTTCAGACAAATTATGCGCAGCGGTAAATCAATTGCTATTTTCTGGGATGAGCGCCAATTTCTATTAGCGAAATTTAATAATTTATGCTTATTAGGAACATGAATAGTCATTTGATTGTTTTTGAAGTATAGTCATATCCTTTTCATATTCGTAAATTGGAGCTATTTCGTAAATTTAATGTCTCTTTCGAGTCACTGTCACTAAAATTTTCAAAAGGGGATTGAAAATCTTTTTGAAAATGCATTAGTTTTGTTTTGCTTCATCACATTTTATTAATTTTCTATCCGCGGAAATTTCGTTAATTTAATGTCTGTTTCGAGCCATTGTCACTACAAGCAATAAATTAAAATTTTCAAAAAAGGTGATTGAAATATTTTTTGCTTTATTACGTTTTATTAATTTTCTATCGGCGGAAATTTCGTTAATTTAATGTCTCTTTTGGGTCATTGTCGCTACAAGCAATAAATTAAAATTTTCAATAAAGGTGACTGAAAATCTTTTTGAAAAAAAGCAAATTTCTTTTTTACTTCGTCACGTTTTATTAATTTTCTATTAACAGGAATTCAGCCATCCAGAAAAAATTAAAAAATTATAAATTTACAAAAATACATTTATGTATATATTCATAAAAGTATTCGTTGAGCATTAATAATTGACTACTAGCTAAAAGATTTCATATATTCTGAACATATTAGTTATTTAATTCCTAAGTAAATGAAAGGGAATTCCTTTACACACTTCATGTTGCAACCTCTTGCAGAGTTTCTGAATTTAATTTTTTTAGAATAGCGACATACAATATGACGTTTCTCAATTATATATACAAAACCAACTTCACAATATACAAAAACAAAGCAAAGCAAAATCAGTAACAATATATAAGCATTTCTTTAAATCTTTGTCGAAGCATTTTGAAGTAAATAGTTCTCCAACAGAGATATTCTAATATTATTTTAATCCTCACATATTATATTTAAAATGATATAAATTGAATAAACTGAATTGAATAATTGAATTGAGCTTTATATATATAATGAAATATTATTTGAGTTATATTTTTGCTGTTAATCGAATAATCTAGATGGATGAATGATCTATTGAGTGAATTTACATGCTGGTAGCTTTCAAGTAGATAAACAAAAATAGTCTCAGCGAAATAATTTCAACTATTTTTGTCAAAAGAAATTATTTTCATAGATATCTAAAAATATTTGGATAATACAACAATAAGGTGTCTTTATATAGAACATTCTTACATTTTTCACTTTCTTTATATTATAAAAACGAAGTTTTGAATAATATATAGGAAATATTTTATTATATTACAATATAAAAAAAAACACAGTCATGAAATATTTTATTACAGTCTATTTACTATATCTTTCAAAAACTCATTGTTAACAAATGTAAGAAAAATGCATAAAAATATATGCTTTTTATTTTAATGATAAATCTTCGAGAAAGTCTTTGAATAAGTTGAACAGGTATAGTTCTATAAATTTGTATAATATAATATGTATGATTTTAAACAGCATTCTGAACAAATCTAAAAGGCATTATTTTCTAAAGGATGGAATATTTTTATATTGCTTTCACCCATACTATTTTAAAATAATATTTAATTTAAACAACTATAAGATTAATAAATGATATTTAATATTCGAATGACTTTGGAATTATTTTTATTTGATCAGAATGATCATATAAAGGAAAAGGACATCAATCCGAATTTTAAATAAGAATTTTCATAAATTAATTAGAGAGGATAAGGATTAGGCAATTAGCTGGAAATGGTATTAGGATATAATTTCAATATGCACTCACTGAAAAACTGAAAGGAATTGAAAATTAAAACGAATAATATGATTATTGGAAAATGTTTATCTTTATTTATTGAAGATAATTAGAAAATAGAACATTTATTTAGAAAACATAAGAATTCTTCATATGCGTTTTTATTTTCGAATTATGTTTATTATTTTTAGTATTAAAAAAGAGATTCTCATTTGATATAAAATATGGAGATTTAAAAATACATCTACACCGCATTCATTTTTAATTTGCATAATTATTGGTTTGGAGCTTTTTCAATTTTTATTTTTCTTATTAAATAAATATTTATTAGGGTCATTATAAATATTAAATTATGTTTGAATAATTCATTATAAATATTTTTGGTAAATTATTCATCTTGGCAATTTTTATAAATTGTGCCTCATATGGCAAAAATGTTTTCTACATGAAATTAAATCTGACATCTTAATTACACTAATTAGTAAAAACTTTAAATAATCATTATTTCAAGTACTGTAGGTTTTTTTTTTACTTTGGACTGAATATTTATTATTTTGTATTTATTTATTTTTGTTCTCTTTTTTTGCTCAACGGAATTTCCTTTCAGCAATATCATTTTGATATGTATACTGGATTTGGTCAAAAGATTTTGCATATCACTCTTCTAATGAAACATTCAAATGAGAAATATAAACGAAATCTGAGTAAAAGCTTGTAAATAATTTTTATTGGTAGTATACTTACTCAATCACTCTTTCTAGAAAATATATTTTATTTTATTTATTTCTAGCTCATTCGTTTCTTATAGCAAGATACTCGAAAATAGAACATTGCGAAACATTTTTGAGAAGCTCGAAATATTTAAAGTTCTTCTTTTAAATGATAAGCTTCACTTTCTGGACTTTCTATGATGTAAAAAACTTTCTAAAAATACCTTCAACTATTCTATCCACTTCGGACAGTTATTGATGCAAATTGTTTGGAATTCTGGAGAAGATATTCGCAGACTTCTCAACCAGTAAAATGGTTTTAAAAAAACACTGAAGTTTTTATTGTTTTCAAATAGGGTAAACACGGTATGTATAGTAAGAATAAATGCGGAAAAACCTTTTCTTTTTCGGAACAAGTATTTGAAAGTCTTATGTTCCATTAAGAATTTTACGATCGGCGTTCTACGGAAGGACTTCAAATCAACAAATTGCTAAAGCAAATTTTATTTCAATTTTTTTTTTTTTTTTTTTTTTTTGTGTTTTCTTCTTCTTCTTTACAAAACACAGTTTTCTGTACGTCGAAAGAAATAAAATTTTAATTAAATTGCATCAGTTTTGTAGGTTTATAATGTTTTCTGATATCGTGTATTTTTAAAATATTAGAATTTAAATAAAAATCATTACTTGCTTAAACAAACTAATTTATGAATGAAAATGATGAAATAAGGCATTTTTATTTCAAATAATTTTTATTTTCCTAAAATAAAAAAAAAAAAAAAGAAGAAACTTAATTTGTAATGGTAAGAATCTTGAAGTTTATTTTACGGTTTATTTAGGTGATGAGGGGACGGTTTTATTTTATAATATAAATAAGATTACAATTTAATATTAAATAATACATTTCATAATATTTTTCACCTAATTACTCCTTTCATTATTATTTTTTTGGCGTACTTAATAAAACAGAGGGGCCTGATTAGAACTCTGGCGCTCGGTGCCACATGCTTAGGGTCCGGGTGGCGCCATGGATGTTTGTAGTGGTTCGGAATCCACTTTAAATCGTAGGTCCCGGAACAATATGACTGCAGAACGTTAGGCGTAGGGCTGACAACCCTAGCCGGTAATAGAGAAAACATCTCATGTTTTGGAATCTGCCAGTAGGCAGACGGTTTTGCCCACCGTAGGGCTGTTGCGCCTGTGAAGAAGAAGAAATAAAATAGAATGGGAAAAAGTAAAAACCGTGAATGTTTTTATTTTCTATGTGTAGATGTTCTTAAAATTTTTTATCTCTTTATGTTCTTTGGCATAATAAAGAAAATTGAATAATTTAAAGATAATAATTTTTACGTTGTTCCATTTAATAGAATGAAGCAAATGCAAAATATGACTGTAGATGTTTTAAGTAAATTTTCATGCATCATTAAATTTTCATTCATCATCAAATGTTTCATTTTTTAACAGACAGAAATTTTACGTTTATCGCTGAATTATTTTATGAAAAATCCTTTTCCTATTTTCATTTTATTGAATATAGTTACAAAAGAAAAGTTTAAAAGTATGTATAGATTATTTAGATTTATTATTTTTAAAAGATGTACATGTCTCTATGTTTCAATTTCGATTCGCGTGCGCTGTAGTCATTTCTATGAGAAATGAATAGAATACAGGATGGAAATAGGGGGCGATAGGGTACTGTGGCAGAGCAATAGACAGTCTGTTTGGTTGAAATTTTTCAGTTTTTCTGAATACGACCCATAAATGCGGAGCAATTTTCAAAATTCCACTAGCAATGCATTACTTCCCCATCATCAATCCTTGAGAACAACGCTGACCAACTGTAGTGGTGTAACAAGTTTTAGGGAGGCCATTCATATATCGTAGCCCCCCCCTTATATTAAAAATATATTAATATATTACATTCATCTAAAATTGTTACAAACAATAACTTATATAAAGTTAGGTATTATTTGTCTTGCGCTAATCTTAAGAACAATTAATAAGGTCCTTTCAAAATATTTCATAGAAGAGTAGATATTATTTATTCCACTTATTAACATAGTAATATCATTTCAGTGCTTGTAGCTTGGTTTTATCATTAATGTAATTAGATATTAAATAAATTACTTAAACAATGTTCGTAAATTACTTATGTACAGCTTAAATAGTTACAAACTCATAATAATAATGAGTATTGGTATGCGGGTTCGGAATACGTAGTGTATAATTATATTAAAATCAATTTTTCACGTTGAATGTTCGAAACGTGATTATAATATTGACCATGCATTATCTGCGTCTGAGAAATTAGTAAATGATTTCGAATGATGTTCACTATAAGCTTCGGACCAATCGAGACACTATTACTATTTAATTTATTAATAACTATTACTATTACTATTATTATAACTGTTACTATAACTATTGCTATTTAATTTATTAATAACTATTACTATTACTATTATTATTACTATTACAATAACTATTACTATTTAATTTATTAATTTTACTATTTATCAAAAACTGTAAAATTTTAAGCATTGATGAAAATAATCAATGCTTAAAATTTTACAGTTTTTGATAAATAGTATTTTATATTTGTTGAAATCCGTTTTTATATAAAAATGGAGATATATATATATATATTTTACAGCCTACATTAAAACATTACTTATATTAACAGATTTTAATTATTTATTTATTATATTAAATTTTTAATTTAGTAATTTATTTTATTCCCTTTTCCAAATTCATCATCAAAATATCCGAAAAAATTCCTGTGCCTACTTTAAAAACGCCTGGCGCCTTTAATAAATGGCGCCAATATCATAACAATAATAAAAAAATAATAATAAGGTAGAAAATTTCAGGTATTGGTTTTAAATTTATTTTACAAAGTAACACTATTATATTCCTAAAATAAAATGCTCAAAGTGTATTCTTATGTAAGAATGTTTGCTTTATTTTGCCAATTTATATATTTTAAGACAAGTTATTTAAAATATCCAACCTTTAATTCTACACACATAGTTTTTAATAATAAAAATGTACCTAAACTAAAAATGTTTTAATTTCTGTGAAGGATTAAAGCCAGGTAACATTTGCAAAGTTTCTAATAAATGTATTAATGAGATTTTCATTGATATAAGAGTCAAATAAAGTCAATTCATTTTCATGTAAATGTGCTTTATAAAGCTAATCTATTTACTTATCTAATAATTCATTTTTTATGTTTATGTACTTTTATAAAACTGGTCGTCAATTCATTTTCATTTTTATTTACTTTATAAAACTGGTCTATTTACTTATCTAATGCGCCAATTCATTTTATTTTTATTTACTTTATAAAACTGGTCTATTTATTTATCTAATGCGTCAATTCATTTTCATTTTTATTTACTTTATAAAACTGGTCTATTTATTTATGCGCCAATTCATTCGAAACTGAATTATAAGCAAATATACTTTGAGTCATTTTCCTGGACTTATGATTTTACTTTTGAAAAAAAGTAAAAAGTAAAATAAAAATGAGTTTATTTTAGATTCTATTCCACAAAAAAACAATACATTTTAATTTTAAGAGACTGCATGAAATATTAATTTATTAACGTTGCTCATAGAACATAAATCACATCAGTAGCGAGTATGTGACATTCAACTTGTTGTTTAACTTTTGGACCCCAGTGTATTTAAGAAATAAATGGATTATTAATTTTTGGTCTCTGAACATTTATTACTTTAGATAAATTTGAAAATGAAAACTTTTGCTTCCTTAAAATCGTAGTTATATTTTTCATTAAAACTAAGAATTAAAACTTTGAGAAGAATGTGGTTTCATGCCATTTTCTTGAAAACATTTTATACTAAAAGGTTTCTGGGGATTCCAAAATGAGATTTATTTAATATTTCTTTCTTTTTTAATGAATGTTTAAGAATGTCAGAAATAATTTTTAGAGGATTTATTTTTAAAACCTATTATATTCTTTCAACACCATTTTCAAAACTGTCAAAATTTTTTCGTTCTCTGTGGTTTACTGACAAACTTTTTAATGAGTATTACTTTGAAAAGAGAGTTCCAAATTAATGGAATGCTTTTCGTTTTATTCACGAATCTTCGAAACAGTTTTTTATTGTGTATAATTAGAACGGAATCTAAAAAATAGAAGTATTTGTACAGAAACCCTCTCTTAGTTAATTAATCTGATACTGCAGTCGAATTATCAAGAGAAGACAGTTGAAAGTTTGACTGAAATTAAATGCCTCTTAACAAGATAACTTTTATAAATAAACTGATGCGAAACTTTCCTAATTTCCAAGTTGCTTTCAGCAAAGTGTATATGTTGGTAAAAAGCTCCATAATTAATGGATGACCATCCATACTTAAACAACTTCTTTATTTACATATGCTTTGCCATTCTTTCTACATCTACACTTACTTTTTCCTCAATAATACCTCATTTTCAATTCTCTCCTCGCAACTATAGATATATAATATACATTAATATTTGCATAGAGGGCGCTACCATTAACTTACCAAACATTGTCTAAATCTCGGCACAAGGTATATGCGAATTTTTCACCATTTATTTCGCCAATGGTGCCAATTTTGTAACTATTCAATATACAAATTTACTTGTTGGACATTTCTACACGATCAAGGTCAATTTGACTTTTCGAATTAACAACGTTGTTGTTTCAGAACGCTAGATAATTTAACCTTTTATTATTTGCACACTACAATGACAGATATGCAGTCGATTCAGTGTTATCTATGCAATGTTACCCAGAGTACGCTATATAGTGGCCTTCTATACCCCACCCATATTTTGTTACTACAAATAAGAACTGAAATATCAGGTGTGGCATCTGAAGGAGGGTGCCTCTTTTTGTCTGGTTTCAAAAAATCGAAATAACACTAAACTTGTAAAAACAACTGAGGTCAAATAACTGATGGATCTTACATTAAAAACAAATTTCATTTGTTGGTCCTTTCGGAAATAACATTAGCTTGGGAGAATTTTGAACTCTACCCATTGGAATATTCGTGAAAAAGTCTTCCAGCTCATACTTATTTTCAGTAGAAGATAATCTTGGAGCCTGATGGACGAGTGACTAGCTCTCTGGGGCTCGGAATTCGTGTTCAAGTCCCGGTGGTGACATAGATTCCCGTAATCGTTCGCAATTCACTTTAAATCGTACGTCCAGGTCTAATATGATTGTACACCGTTGAGCGTAGGGCTGACAACGCTACCCCGTAAAAAGAAAACATCTCACGTTTCGAAATCTGCCAGTAGGCAGACAGCCTTAGTCCACCATGAGGCTTTTTGTGTCTATGAAGAAGAAGGTAATCTTAAATAATTTTTTAAACGCACGCATATGCACAGGCTAATCTAAACATTATAAAATGAAAGAAAATAGCTCATAATATGAAATTTTTTATTTTACTTTTCTCAATAATTGAGTTAATATGGGTTATCATTGTATTCTAAAATCTCACTTCGTAGAGCTCTAACAAATCGGAATCCTAATTTCCTGGTCATTGTGTCTTCCGAATGACTGGTGATCTATAATATTGGATTTTAGTATCCGATAGAGGGCCTGATGGCCAAGTGGCTAGCGCTCTGGCGCTCGGTTCTACAGGTATCGGGTTCAAATCCCGGCGTTGCCATGGGTGCTTGTAGTGGTTCGGAATCCACTTTAGGTCTTGGTCCTGATAGGATCGTATCGCGTTGAGAGGGCATTGTTACTCCGCGTCCGTGGCTTATCTTCAAGTTACACGCGCCTCCTGGGAAATGCAAAGTGAGTAACATCGGTGCAGCCCTTCTGGCCTAAAAAGATCACGGTCTATTGCCAGCTGCATTAGAAAGAAAAAAAAAAAAGTATTAGATAGAAACCCAATTTTCATTCAAGGTACATAAAGAGTTATCTGCAGTTTCTGGGAATTTCTTAGAATTTCCAACAATAATTAAAAGAAAGTAGTTCTAAAATTCCCAAGTTATTTGTTAAGAGATTAATTTGATGAATTAATACATATTTAAATTTATTTCGAGTGATTCATAATACAATAACTCCCCCTCTCTCACGGGCTTAATTAAGGACCTCCAAATATGGATATATTTCCTCCTTCTTCTGTTTCAGAAAGATTGTCGCTCTACGGTCATGTTATGCACACGTTGGGTTAATTAGACATTGACCTACGGTTTATCTGTTTCAGAGAAGTTCAAAAAGAATTAAAAACAGTATCTACAGCAATTTAAAAAGTTATTATTCTAATTGATAAGATTTATGATTTAAAATTACAGATTTTATTAATTACAAATAATCTATGAGCAATATTTTGCCCTTTAGTTGACATCCATTTTTTTGTACTAGTATTTCTTCAAAACCTTTTCCCTTGAAATTATATAATATATTAATTATATAATTTCAAGGGAAATTATATATATAATTATTATATTTGCGTATTTCGGCCTAATTATTTATCTTGAAATATTCTATGGTGTTAGGTTTATTTATATATATTATTCCCTAAATATGTCCTCAAAGAAAAAAATAAATCAAAGATCCACCAAATCTGAAAATCTTGATGCTGATGTTCCTGAAATATTTCAATAAATTATTAGTTCGTTGTATAATGATCTAACATTCTCTATTGAATCTCTCAATTGTACTTCAAAAGCTCGAAAATAAAATAAAAAAAAATTTGTTTCAAATACAGTATGATTTTTTTATTTCAATATCTTGTGTTAGCTTAAATAAGACTGCAAATAGAAATAGTAATTTCAAATATATCTAAATAATATTTCAATATATCCAAATAATACTTCCATAGCGAAATTATCGATAGAATCGTGAATTTCTTCAGTCGAGACTTAACTCAGAAAGTATAAATGTTTTCAAAATATTAGGACATGCATCTAGAAACTTGAATATATATTTGTGAATTTTCAATATCAGTAGAACATGATTTTCAAAATAAGTTTGCATCAAGCAGTGTACTATTTATACACGGAATAAGAATTTCTATGCTAGTTTGCAAATAAATTCAGAAAGAAACTTAATAAAATTGACTACACAGTTATTTGGATACTTCAATATCACGGACAAGCAATTATTTCGTGACATTGATTCAAAACCTTTCGGCTGTTTTCATGCAGTGAAACGCATTTTATTACTGAAAATATTTTTAATAAAAATAGAAAACTTTTGAATCGATAGCACGAATTCGAAAGCATTTTCATGTTTCTTACAATGTGATTTAATATTCAGAGCAACTGGGACCTATTTAATATACGCACGTCAAGACACGGCTTATATATTCCTAAATTCCGTCTGATTTTAATATCTTTTCACATTTTAAACAATGAAATATGTTTTATGTCACTTCTTAACTCTTCTATTATATGCATATAGAATATATGTTTTTTAAAAAAAAAAATTTTTTTTTTTAAGTATTTACTTCAAATGTAGGAAATAAAATAAGGTTCATTAACTTCAGATTGGGATGGTAATGGAAAGATATTGAATATAACGATTTAAATTAAATGATTAATGTTTATATTTTTCATTGTAGAGTGAAGGTATTTAGGGGCTTATCGCACGGACTAACTTTTGCGACTCACAGTATTGAGCAAACGAGAGTTGTTAGCAGATAAATTGGTTTATTAAGCTCCTCACTGTGAACGGCCTGGTGGCCAGTGGCTAGCGTTCTGGCCTTTGGTACTTCAGATTCGAATTCTGGAGGTGGCTTGGATGTTTGTTAGGGGTTCGGAATCCACATTAAACTGTACGTCCCGGTCTAATTAGCCCAAAGTGTGCACAAAATGACTGTAGAGCGACAAACCAAACCAAACCTTATTGTCAACTTTTATCTTACATTGCTCGAATTCGCTACTGGTTTTGGTACATCATGGATGGGAACCAAACACGAATTTTAAGTGACGTTATAAAAGGGATTACCTGCTTCGCTTATTTGATGAATGGAAAGATATATGAAAGTTGACGTCTAATTAGGGTGTTTACACTTCTTCAAGTTGACTCATAAACTCGTCAAGCTACTTCACCAATTTATTATGTGTAACACCACTCTTTGATTCAACTCTGATGATGACTCTGGTAATTCCCTAGTATGGTGATGAGGGGAATAATACACTTCCCTTTCCCTCCAATGTTTGTTGCCATTTGTTACTATAGTAGATTTGATATTTTATTCTGTTTAATTTACATTGGAAAAATATGTATAGTAATGGACTTTCTTTAACTGAAAATTATAGCTATTTGTAAAATGCTATTATTATAAATTGCCATTAAATGTTTAATCAAATTTTAATGTAAAATCAGGAAACCTGATTTTTAGAATTTTTTCCGTCTAATAGATAAGAATAAGGATTTTTAATACTTTTAGATTTAAATTTGCAATTTCTTAGAAATCAACGTAAATCAATTTTGAAATTTATAATAATTAAAGACAGTGTTCCTTAAAAAGCACTTTCTTCTTATTATTCTTTGTTAATTTTTAATTTACTTATGTTGATTTTTTGAATTAATAATTTGATGAATAGGAAATAGGTGGTGTTCATTTTTCTCATTATCTGTGTCCCCCTTGTGAGCTGCATCACAGCGAGAATCATTGAGTTAGGGAAAGAATTTCAGAAATATCAAGCACAGTTTTGAGTGTCGTATTGTAAAAGATCCTGAAAGATGCACTTTCCAATCAGTAACTGTAGTACACTCCATCAATGGAAATTGAACTATACTCCCCTAATAAACTACATAGCACACGCTTCCACTGAGACACAGGTGGGAGTGAATTGATCAGCATTGATCGCAAGATAATAAAACGATAAACATTGACCACTTGCAGAACTATTAAATAATTAGGAATGAATCAATACGTTTAGGGAAAACAGCTTTTAAAAGGATTTAAGCATTATGATGATCCAAACAGTCGCATATAATCTAAACTAATTGGAAATTCTCAGTATTTGTCTTTGACTTAAAGGTAGAGTGTAAAAAGGGATTTCCTCTTCTTTTTTTAATTTCTTCATTTACTTACGTTGATTTAATTTCTATGAGTATTAAATACGTCGTGCTCATTTTCTCATTATCTGTGTTCCTCTTGTGAGCTGCATCACAGCGAGAATTATTGCGTTAGGGAAAGATTTTCAGAAATATCAAGAACAGTTCTGAGTGTCGTATTGTAAAAGATCCTGAAAGATGCACTTTCCAATCATAAAAGGGAATTGAACTATACTTCCTAATAAACTACATAGCGCACACTTCCACTGAGATACAGGTGGGAATGAATTGATCAACATTGATCGTAAGATAATAAAACGATAAACATCGACCACTTGCAGAACTATTAAATAATTAGGAACGAATCAATACGTTTAGGGAAAACAGCTTTTAATAGAATTTAAGCATTACGGTGATCCAAACAGTTCCATACAAATTAAACTAATTGAAAACTCTCAGTATTTGTCTTTGATTTAAAGGCAAAGTGTAAGTCACTTTCCACCCATTAAATATTCGTCTGCTACTTAGAGCCAAATGCAATAAATATTCCCTTGAGTTTGAAAGTTCCAGGGATGCCATTTGAAATGCACGGAACATTTGCGATATTCGACAAGGAGAACTGAGTTTAGAGTAAATAGAGTAAAATGTGCGCATTTCACACTGGTTCTCTAGATTCATTTAGACTGTACCAGTTTCGTCGAATTATGATAAATATTCTGCTTTGACATTAGAGTGAAGCGAAATGCATTTGTCAAATTTTACGAAACAAATGTTTTGTGTACACCTGACGTGTCCTGCAGTATAAATATTGAATACTAGATCAGCAGTCTGTAGAAAACAAATAAATACAATATAGTATTTTACATTGTGCACTTTATGCTTACATATTTGATTGACATATTTTAATAACCAAAATTTGCTTTTCATTCAGTCAAACATCCCAAGTTATTCAAATATTTGTTATAAGGAAGAAATTTAAATTGACACAAAATTATTCTTAAAGAAAAATGTCTTACTTTCTTAAATTCATTGAAGTAAATTTTATAATATTGTTTTTAATAAATTAAAAAAATTTACCTATTCAAAGAACGCTTTTGATAATTAAGTAATAAGCAGTACTTCAATTTCTATTCTATATATAGGTTTCCGTTTTGTCTAAAGTAACTAAGTGATGGTGGATTTTGAATAAGAAGGAAAACTCAAGATGTTTGATTAAAAATATAATTTTATCCAATTAGGTATTGTCTGTTTTTGTCAATGACCTTTTGTAATCTTTCAGTTAGTGTCATAATTCCATGTTCATAAAGCTTCTGATTTTTGCCAGCAAAAGATTGAATTAAATATGATTTTTACATCATCCGCGTCTTTAACAATTTTACCATTTAAGGAGTTCTGCATGGAACAAAATTAATGGTAATCTGAAGGCGCAAGAACAGGGCTATAGGGTGGATATGACAACACATCCCAACCAATTTCTAATAATTTTTGGAATATAACAAAAGATGTGTGGAACTTTGAATTCTCATTTTGGAGAACAACACCCTAACGATTTGCCAATTCTGGCCGCTTTTCTTGAATTGCATAGCTCAGTTTGGCTATTTGTTTAACTTACAAGTTTGAATTAATTGTTTGGTTTCTTGGTAAAAGTTCAAAGTGTAGAATTCCTTTATAATCCCATCAAACTGACAACATAATCTTTTCTTGGTAAATCTCAGCTTTTGGTGTCGTCTGGGCTGGTTCATTTTGCATCACCCACAATCTTTTCCAATTAACGTTGTTATAATCTATCCACTTTTCATCGTCAGTTATCAGTCTTTTCAGAAATGGATCGATTTAGTCTCAGAAGCGAATCGTAGACACTAATGCGTTGCGTCAAATGAATTTCCTTAAGCTGATGAGAGATCCATAAATTGAAATTCTTGATAGAGTCAAGCTGTTAAAATTTTTTAATGCTTGTATGCGATACATATAGCTTCTCTGCAATCTCACGTGTTGTGACGATCTGAATCGATAATGGCCTTGATATGAGTCTCATCAACTTCAACTGGAAGGCCAGATTGTTGGGCATTTTTCATTGAAAAATCACGAGAATGAAATTGATCAAACCAAGTTTTTGACACTGCCTTTCTTTCAAGCCTTCATTCCCATATACGGCACATAACTCGTGTGCTTGTGATGCGTTCTTGGCTTTTCGGAAATAATACAACAAAATATGTCTGAAATGCGAATCTTGTACTTTCATTTTTAAATTGGATAAAAACGAAATTAAATAAATAATCGGTAATTTTTTTTTTTTACTAAATTAAAGGTGGAAGTCCAAACGACAAGAAAACAATATAGGTTAGGTGCTTTGAACACGTTGACAAAATAAAAGAATGTGATAAGACCATTATTGACAAAATCAGCAATCACTTAGTTGCCAACCCATGAATGTACATTTTAATTAACGATTATCATCTATCATAATGCTTATTTATTTATAAATTTTTTTAAATCGTTGAAGTATTTTAAAGTTAATATTTTTTATTTTTTAAAATTGTGCGAAGCTTGCTTAAAAAACACTAATATGATTTCTTATAAATTATATAATACAAAGTAAACAGTCGCATTGCAGCATTCTTATTATCTTTCTTCAATAAATCAAGTTTTATTTTTCCCTGAACTCCTTTCAAATTATGTTGCATAATATTTAAGATTTAGAACATATGTTATTACTCAAAATAATTCAAAATATGCCAATTCAAATCCTTTTAAATATCTACAATATAAACAAATACAGCGTTAAAACGATATCTATTGTTCTGCATTGTATAATGTCCTTTATTTTTTATATATTTTGAATTCTTTAAAGCGAAGCATCCTATTGATTTAATGATATAAAAAATAAAATAAAATAAATAAAAAAGGAAATGAAAAAATCAGCTTCCAGATGGTTGATGCACCTGCGCTACCCTCACCAAGCATTTTGTTTTCCATTTTTTTTTTTGATATTAGTTTCAATATTTATTTATGTATTTTATTAAAAGGAAACTGTTTTCAACTGAAACAGTTTTTTCACTGTCTTTATCATGTCACTAAATTTGATTTTAATATGTTTTTTTCTATTATATATATTTATGATGAAACAATTTTCAATTTTATCGAAAATGAATTATATTTCGACCATATGCACAACAAAAAAATGTACTCACGCATCAGATGTTCATATTTCATTTATTTCTAAGTGAAGTATCTATTTATTTTAAAGTAAATAACTGATAATTTATATAGATAATACTATAAGTTTTTGAATTATGCAGCGTTTGTAATTTCTTAATTATTTTTAGATATACCATAAATTTATAACTAATTTTTTCACAAAATTTTATTTATACGTTTAAATGCTTTTTACTTGTATATATATTTATAGTTTTAAATGCTTTTATCAATTTTTTTATTCATTTGAACGATTCTAACTTAAAACTGTGGTCTACGTTTTTAATTTAATGAAACATTATATTTTGATTGTAAATTTAGTTAAACCTTTAATTTTTGAGTCGAATTGGTCAAAAAAAGTGTTTTTTTTAACTTTCTATATTTATTTAGCACCAAGAATATTTTGCTTTTAAATAATATGCGAAATATATAGTATTTGAATAGTTTCAAGTAAATGAAAAACTGTTTTAATTAAACTCAACAAAATAAAGTTTCATAAACGATTGCTTGAAAAGGTAAACATCCGTTTAAAAACGGAAACGAACGAATCCATTACTTCCATTTATTTGCCATTAAAAAGAAGTTAGTTAATATCTATCAAGTAAACTATTCAAATTTGTAAGCATGGCTTTTTGAAAATTGTAGATATTATATTCCACAATATGTTATCTGAAATTGTAATCGTTGTTTTTCAACTTTGTTTCAAAATATTTTTAAACCATCATCTTTGTCTATATAGAACAATATTATAGACAAGAGGGTATTTTTTGCTCAATATCTCCTTTAACTTACATACTTTAAATGAAATGACATAAAGGAAAGAAAGAATTATTTTTGTCCAGATACTTATACTTTCTTTTCATTATGTATTTTTAAATGCTAGGTAAGGAGAAAGTGTCAAAATGTTTGATGGATACTCATAGACTCAAGAAGGTTATACTGAGTGTATGTACCTATTTCATTAATAAATGTATGTCAGACATCCGTTATAGCATTCGAGATACATAATTATATTTCGTAGATAAAATGGGAAACAGGTTCATAAAAGTAGATAAAATATTTATGTAAGTACAACAATGTGCTAAAAGAAAAATTTCCTGAATCTTTTGTGTTAATGTAACCCATTTTGTATGATTTATAAATTACTCCATTCAATGTATAATATGTTCGAATAACGTATGAATATTTCATGCTTGATATATGACAAAAAAAAAAAACCTCTTTCCTAAGTAGCGAAACAGCAGAAATATTTCTTTTATGAAGTGCCAGTTGTTGATGTTTATTACAGCTCTTTTGTACAGTAAACAAGTATCTGGTTTCTTTCCCTGCTTTGATACCCAACGTAAGGACTATAATTTTGTTGGGAAATGATTCGTACGTTATTTGGGAGTCTCTGTGGAATATATACTTGTTCAGGTTTTTTTTTGTAGAGGGCTGAGACAAGTAAAGAAAACGTCATCAAGTTATGTTTCTGTTACTAAATCTTTAATATTTTTTATGTGGTACTTACTTCTGGAGGAATTGACCTTCTGCCTCCTCCTAAAAACAAATAGATTTTCCGGGACAAATTTTATGCAATGGGAAAAATTATTTGTTTACGGTTTATTCATTTTATATAGACAACAATTAGAAAAAGAGTAAAAAAACAATAAATATTAAAAAATAAGATAACGTTTTCATACATCAACATGAGAGTCTACGGTAAATTATGAATGGCACATCATGAATTGCCACATTACGAATTCATACACTAAGAGAGGACATAACGGTGTTTTACGTTTAATACTAATGTAGTGGGTTCTTGCACAGTTGCTGCCTTGACATTTTGGAGAGGTTTTAAGTTCCATTATTTTAGTATAGTGACCAATACATTCTAACGTTACAACACTTACGAATTGATTTTCTTACACAGAATAAAATGTGATCAGTGATGGTCTGTGATGTGTTCTTTGTTTCATTGTTGAAGGATTTTATTACGGTTTATTCATTTTATATAGATAACAATTAAGTAAGTAAGGGGAAAAAGTAGGAAAACAATAAATATTTAAAAATAAGATAACTTCTCCATACTTCAATTTTAAAAGTACATGGTAAATTACAAATGGTACATCACGAAACGTCACATTATGAATTCATACAATAAGGGAGTTTATGTTTATGTTTAATACTAATGTAGTGAGTTTTTGCACAGTTTTTGCCTCGGCATCTTAGAGAGGTTTTAAGTTCCATTATCTCAGTATACTGACCAGTACATTCTAATGATACAATATTTACACAGGGATTTTCTTACACAGAATAAAATGTGATCAGGGATGGCATGTGATGTGTTCTTTGCTTCATTGTTGACGGGTTTTGTTGTAAATATTTCTCTTCTCTTATATTTTTACTTACAACATTTTTTATTAAAAAGAAGCAAATCATACATATTTTAGTCAGTAAATCTGGATTTAATATTTTATTTTGTGGTACTTATGTTTGGAGGAATTTTTCCTTTCCAGTTGATTTGGTCTTTTGTGCTCTCTAAAAACGCAATTAGTAGCAAGCGACTGGTTCTTTTAATCTCTTTCAAAGAATCTAAGTCCAGAAAAATTTTAGAAGCGAGCAGATAAGCCCTTACGCCCATTATCACAATAAAAACCCATGAAAAGCACCAAGAAAAAAATATTGACTCGTTCGAACGTAGTTGCAGTTTTATAGAATGAGCAATCTTTTCAATTGAGAGAAAGAAATTTGCATGATTAACAAAGTTCAATTCGTTGCAATTAGTAGCATAGTTCAAAAGTTTTTCATTTCTATTGCTTTTCTTACAAACTTTTGTATTTTATATTTCTAGTATTCTATCTTTATTTTCTTAAAAATAATTTTTTAATGATTATTATTTGTAATTATAATCATACAATAATTGAACTAATTAAAATTTCATTCAGAGATAACTATAATTAAAAATAAAGCAAATATAATCTACTAATTAATATTATTATAGTTAAAGGCGTGATATTAATTAACGGAAACTTCTTTTATTTTTAGGATATCATCTTATTAAATTAGACCCAAGTAATTCAACATATATTAATTACTAAAATATTTAAAATTAGATAGTGCATTAGTTTCCGGATATTTGTAAATTAAATCATCTTGAATTGGTACATAATAATACGAATAATTTACATCAAGTGGTGAGAGAGTAATTTTAATTTAGTATTGTGCAATACATGTTTTTTCTATATTAAACTATTGCACAAGAATATTAATTAAAAATAACAACTTAAAGTTCAAAAATAAATTATATGGTTATAGAACACATTAGGCTATTAAATATAAATAACACTAACAGTTGATATTTTCATCATTTAATTAAGTTACATTATTTATGATATTGTATTACAAAACCTTCATATTTCGGTTATTGTATAAAGTGGAATTCCAGTGTATACTCGTCTAATGAATATGTAATTCAGAGTATAACAATATTTTTTCACCATAATTAGTTTTTAGGATATCTTTAGATAGCACAACTGATAATAACATGAATTAATAAATAATTAAAAGAATGAAATTGATGTTTGGTCTGGGCATAGTAAATTCAGATTTTCCAATGCCAACTGCAGTCAAACATTATACAATGTAACAAATGTTCTGTTTCAGATATCATTAATTATTTCTTAAAACCGATAATTATCAAAAACTCTCTGTGAGATATTTAAAATAGAATTAATCTTTCGAGCTCGCCAACCAATTTTGTTATCTTCTGATTTAATTAATCGAAATTCTATAATAGCAAATTATTAAATATAGAAAAATGTAATTATTTTAGTTTAGCAGAAGGAATATTCTATTTGACTTTCATACACATACATCTGGTTAGTTTAACAGAAATGCAATATGCAGATTAAATGGAAATGAAGCCAACGCTAAACTAATTAATCGAATAATAATAGTTAGTGGTTTCTAGAAACACAAAACTTACAGAAAATTTTTATAATTATCTTATTCATTTTTAAATCTTATTTTTAGTAATTACTTGAATTGATATTTTTCTGATATAACGACAATAAGTAAAATAAAGTTGCAACTTTTTTAATTAAAGAAAATAACTTTTACATATAAGTATCTTGAGTGCCAGATGCGAAGTTTTCATGGCATAAGAAAACAACTAATATTATAAGCCAGAAGTGCACAAAGTGGTGATAAACGCGATGAAAGGCACTTTTGAAAGAAGAAAATTAAATAGTTTGTGTGAAATTTCACTTGTAATAGACATTACACAATAACATGCACACCTACACAGTCGCAATTTTGCCACGCGTCACATATATTGACATATTGAATAAAATCTCTCATCAAAAAGTCATATTGCCTGTCATATTTTTGTTTCCTCAAATTTTAAAGAAATTGATGTTGCCATTACATTGATTTAATAGCCATATTAAAATTTGGTGTCGTTTAAATTTAGCATAGGTCGCATTTCAGCTATTAGGTTGCATTTTAGCATTTTAAAAATCTTGTCGCAACCAAGCACAATAATGATTAGTCAGATTGCTTCTATTTATCAATTTTCATTATTATTGCCTAAAAATAATTTAATCTCAGATGTGTGTTTATTCAAATAAGTTTATACATTTGATGTATTGCATTAGAATAACCATAACTACTTTGGTAAATGTAATTTTAAAACGAGACACGTTTGGGGTATTCCTATAAAATCATGTAAATTTCATAATATGTAATGGAATTTTGAAACAAATCGTCAGATGTGAGGATTGCATGAAAGATTTAAAAGGAAAACAATAATATTATAAACCTGAGATGATGTACCACGAGCGCACATATTGAGTGAAACCTCTTAACACAAAATATCCTATTGTCTATCATATTTTTATTTCATTTAAGTATAAAGAAATTGATGTTTAAATTGCACTGATTTAAGAAGCATTTTTAGAATTTGTTGTGATTCTTGTACAAAAACAATTAGTCAAGCACACAAAAAAGTAATTAATCAAATGATTTCTACTTATCGATTTCTCATTAACTATGCCTAAAAGTGTTTAATCACAAATGTATGTTAATTCAAATAAGTTTACACATTTTGATGTATTATCTAACAATAACAATAATTAAATTTTGGCCGCCAATTATGTGGAAAATTGGCAAAGCATCATGTCAGACAGATTCAAACATAACAGTGCAGTAGGAGAGAAAAGTCACTTTGGAGCAGTTGTAATTGCAATAAAAATAATTTTATTTTTATCAATTAAAATTTAATTTTAATTTTAAATTACATAATATCAAAACAAAAATTAAATGAAAAGAATTCCATACTAAATATTTAACTTTCTTCTTTCAAAACTACCTTGCGCCGAGAATATCTGACTAGCTCTTCTAACAAGTAATGGATTCGTTCGTTTCCGTTTTTAAACGGATGTTTACCTTTTCAAGCAATCGTTTATGACACTTTATTTTGTTGAGTTTAATTTTAAAATTAAATGTGATTAGTACAATCCCATAAAATCACGTAAACTTCATATTTATGTAAGAATTCATAAAACAAATCTTTTACAGTCAATAATTTGAAAGACAAGAATTATCTATTGTGTTATCGTAATAAATAAAAAATAATTAATAACGTTGTCACAACAATGCATCCAGTCTAGCGCATTATTGAAAATTTTCTTATCTCCTACTTTGTAATAAATTGACAAAAAAAAAAAAATGATTAAATATGTTTTGAATATTCACGTATTTACTTTTTAATAGATAAGAATCAAGTTCCATACTTTATTTTTCATCAACATCTGAAAGTATTTTAAAAAATACAAATTTTGTAACAACCGAACAAAAATCTAAAACTCGGTAACCTGATTGAACAGATTTACGAACTGCAAAGAATAAAGTTTAAAAAATATTTAAGATATAAAGATTAAGTTTTCCCATCTTTTTAGTCACTAAATTAGGGTTCGGAAAAATGTAGCGAAAAAGTGATAAGAAATTGTGAATTTTTCATTTTTTACGTTTTCACTATTCATAAATTAGATATATTGTTTCACTGAATTCACATCACCAATCTTTAAGAAGATTTACCTAAAATATAAATCACAAAAATAAATTTTCACTTTATTCTCCTGATATTTAATCATTAGTTCCCTTTATTTTTAGCAACACTTTATTTTGCATTATTCCACTTTTAAACATATAAAAATAAATAGCTTAAAAGCAATATTATAGAAAAGTTACAATGAAAATTAAAAGATTCAATTTAGTCTATATCAATATTGATAGACTTGGATACATGGTTTGACTAAATTCACACCACAACGTCTTGAGAAACTTCATTTAAAATATACTAAAAAAAATATTTTTCATGTTAATGCAATATCTTTGTCATAATAAAATTACTAAGGCATGACGTTTTGATTTGATGCGCATTAATTTTAATTACCGAGATAGACGAAAATGAATTAGTTAGTTTATTGAATAAATCTGATACATAGTTTGACTGAATTCAGATCACTAATCTTTAAGAAGAGTTACCTAAAATATAAATCGCAAAAATTAAATTTTCACGTTATTCTCCTGATATTTAATTATTAGTTCCCTTTATTTTTCACAACGTTTTATTTCACATTACTCCACTTTTAAACATGTAAAATTAATAGCTTATAAACAATATGATAGAAAAGTTGTAATGAAAATTAAAGGATTCAATTACTCAATATCAGTATTGTCTATATTAGCCTTTATCAATAATCTATTCTTCAATTTAGTCTATATCAATATTTTATTCTTCAATTAAGTCTATATCAATATTGATACATTGCTGGACTAAATTCACACCACAACATCTTAGGAAACTTCATTTAAAGCATACTAAAAACATTTGTTTTCTATGTTAATGCAATATCTTTGTTAAAATAAAATTACTAAGGCATAAATCTTTGATATGATATTTAGTAATTATAATTACCAAAATAAACGAAAATTTATCAATTAGTTTATTGAATAAATCTGAAAAACTACATACAAAGGAGATCTAAATAATGGCTTTGCATTTTCTCTGTTTTTAACTGAATTATTTTAAAAGAAAGTTTTTAAGATTATTTTACACTTGATAGGAGTTAAAATCAAAGTACAATTTGTCTTGGCAGCTAAAGCAAAACGAAAAAAAAGCCCTAATGTAATGTAAGAGTTAAAATTTTGCAAAGTTTTATGAATGTGTTCTTGTTTCAGAATGGCGTAATTTTCCCAAATCATTTGGCACTGAAGAATGATAGAGATTGACAAGACATAAAATGAGGGAGTTTCACTCAGTTCTGTTCAATTACCAACCAGATCTTTGAGCTTCACAGCAAAACAAAAGGAGCTGATGAGAAGGAACAACATTACTCTTCTTTTTCTAGTAAAAGAACAGATTATTTTTCAAAGCACCTTTCTTTCTGTCTCTCTTGCTTCACCTAATCCCAAAGAATTTCTGCTCTAGTTACTGAGGGAAAAATCTTTTGACTTTATTTTCTACGTGTTCCAGATTTCTTCAATACCATGAAGCAACAAAATCGAAGCTTTTAGAAATAATTCTTCAGGATGGGAGGATGTATCAAAATTATTAATAATTAAAAAATACATAAGCAATGATTTGATAATAATGATACGAATCAAATTCACTATACAGATATTATTTAAAAATTAGCTTAAAAGATTCAATCCCGCTTATAATAAAGATATACAAGAAATATAGTGTGTTTGTTATAAAAAATCTAAATTTTTTTAGATTCATTTCTTTTTGTTCTTCTCATTTCAGATGCATAATAATTTAGCATTGAATGGATAATTTTATTTAGGGTTTCAAACTAAAGCTAAAGCGTTTAGAAACCTTTAGATTGGAATGTGGCAATTATGATACATATTATTTAAACGGAATTCTCAATATTATATTCTCAATTTATATATATATTCTCAATTTCTCAATATATATATATATATATATATCAATTATTCTCAATATTATTAATTCTCAATTAGTTATTTTTCCTGTGATAGATTTATTTTGGAATAGACAAATTAAATTCTATTTAAAATAAAGAACTTAATGGAAAAATAATTAATTACTCGTAAGGCATCTCAATATTTCAGTTAACATTCTTAGTAATTCATATTTTCCAACATTCAACGTAAATATTATCATTGTATACATAAAACGTTTTTGGGTTCTATGGCAAATTTAGTAATTATATTTCATTTACTTAATAGTAGTCAAAACTATTCATGCAAAATACTTTTAATCAAACTTTTTTATTTTTTTCCCAATTACAATTCGTTATACTAATTAAAGTTTCTAACTTATATTTCTATCAACCCAAGCTTTAGTAGTAAAAATAATTCATAAAGTACTTTAAATTATCAGTTACCAAAGGAAATAAAGAAAGCGGCCAATAAAAGACATTAAAAAAGGTACTAAACAAATCCTTTTAATAAAGAAGCAATTTATTAGTTTTGTTTCTTCTTCTTTTAAATCTATTTCATTACTGATGTATGGCCTTTGTTGGGTTTTTCTTTGTCACATGAATTATTCAAATAACTTAATATGTCAAGACTTATTAAATTAACTTAACTTAATATGGTTTAAGCTGTAAAATATTCTAATATTTCGGTTGCAAATAATTTAAAAATGATATCTTCGATTGGACAGTTTTCATCATTAAATAAAACGCACAGTTAATTATACAGAAGGTAAAAAGGATTAAAGTAACAATGATTACATTTATTCCAAATTCAGACCAGAAATTTACCAAAATAGTTTTATGTTACTTTTTTGAATAATTTCTAATTATTATTTTCATTAAAAGTAACAAGTAAGACGCAATTTTTAAATTGAAGTGTTTTCAAACAACAGCATTTATTTAAAAAATTATTTTCATTTTATTTAATGCTTATTATTCAATTTATTAATTACTATTCATCTATTATTTACTGTTATCTACGAAAGGCGTTAGATAAAAAGTAAATACATAAAACTAGGATATTTGACGCATATAACTAAAACTTTTTAACTTACAAACTAAAATATTTCTTAGAGTTTCTTTTATTATAACTTTCCACGAAGATTTAAAAATTGAAACTAAACTAAAACACATCCAAGATTCGATCTCTAAATTATTATTTGAAAATTACTTATTATTTTTCTATAACGTCATCAAAATCATTTATACAGAAATACGATTTTTACTAATAGAAATGAAAAAAAAAATAATGAAATAAAGGTAAACGAAATTAAAAACATCTTGTAAGTACATTTTTTATATAATATCTATAAATATTAACTTTTTCTCATCTTAATGAACTTAGTTACAGTAAATTAGGCATAGATTTTTAAAATATTAAAAACAACAACATTACTGCCTTGCTAGCAAATATAGAATGCATCTGTCATTAAATAAAAAATAATAATATACAACAATGAATTAGAATTCATTTGTTATTAAATATATATTCGATATAAATCAATACATTTCAGTCCTATTTTTTCCTTTTTACTTTGCAAGGAAAGAGAGAGACTTAGGAAATTAGTTTTAGAATTATCAAAAGCTAACCTGATACTTTCATTTCATTCAAAGAGTATACAACCCAGTTTGACATTTTCACGCATGGAAATTAGTTAATAAGAAGGAAGTTAATTACTTAGGAAATTTCCATGTCTCTGAAAAAGTTCTCTGCTATAACAGTACACATTAGGATCTAAGTAAATGATATTCAATACTTACTAGATTAACAAACGAATGATCATGCTTAAATCGTGGGCACATAAAGTTCGAAGTGATAAATGAGGCATAAACTCAGAATGCATATTTAACAGAAAAATAAATGTACAGTGAATCGAAAAGAGGAATTTTTGTAACCTTTAATGCAATTCAATAATTTCACTTTCTATGCATCATTGTTTAAAATGGATTTGAATTTAAAACCATATGTTTAGAATTACTAAATTTTCTAAAAAATAAAAATATTTGTAAATGTACTTTTAAATATTTACATATTTTATTCTATTTACAAAATATTAAATTCAATTTTCGGTTTTTTGTGTCAGAAAGCGAAGTTATTTACATTGTAGCTTATTTACATAATCATGATACAGTAAATTGTGTTTTGATTATAAGAATTCCTTTAGGATTCCTATATTTATTTGTGTGCTGCCTCTAAGAAAAACTAATAATGTGTTATGATAAAAGATAATAAGCAATCAACATCTCATTTAAATGCAAATAATTAGAAATTTAAGCTTTCTTTTAAGGACTTTTTCTTTATTAAGACTGGCATACTGCTTAAAATCCTTTACATATGTCAAATATTAATTTTTTAATTTAAATTTTAGATTATTATTTAAAAGCAATTTTCTATATTTCTGAATATTTAATATCAAATAGGAATTTTTGAATAGTATGCTGATTTAATTGAAAATATTTGCTTATTGTCTTAAATGATTAAAGATTCAATTACTTTCATAGATATTTATGATTTGCCCAATAAGATTTAAATTAAGTTTTGAATTCCTATACTTATTCATGAATGTTTATTAAAAAGTTTTA
The DNA here is from genome assembly GCA_021605095.1 of Caerostris extrusa. NCBI lineage: Eukaryota > Metazoa > Arthropoda > Arachnida > Araneae > Araneidae > Caerostris > Caerostris extrusa. The sequence continues at coordinate 126,355 of BPLR01016582.1, read as the reverse complement.
ATATTTTATCAAAGATTAAATAAAATTATAAGAGATAAATAAAAAAAAATTAAATATGGAGAAAAAATTTTTAATTAAAGGAAAAGTTCCTTCTATAAGAAGAAAATTTATTGAACCTTATTTGAACTTTACCGGTTTTCATTTATTCGAAATGAATTAATTATTTTCTTATAAATTAAATCTAATATCCGAGGAAAAACTTAATAGAAAAGGAAAGAAAAGAATGTTTTAATAAAGAACAATTTATATGAAATGAGGATTATATTAGTTCTGAAATTATTGAATTCAATTAAAATTTTGTGATATTAAAAAACTCTTCATTTGGCCATGTATTTAATTAAAGAAAATCATTTAATATTAAAAAGTATTCACATAGTTTTCGTTAACTTGTTCACAAAAATTTTCAAAAGAACATTAATAAACTAATGGAAAAAAGCACATTGTTGTAAATAACGATACATTTAAAAACAAAATCTACTACAAAGTAAATATAATCTATTTTACAGAATATTTCTCAAATTCTTTTTCAATTCATGAAAAGAAAAATTAAGTGGTTGTATTTTGGGGGGGAATTTTTTGTTTGTTTTCATACTGTATGTAATCATCAATTTGCTGAAAAGAAGCAATGTTGTTTTTTGTATAACTTTGGAATTTATTTGTAAGTTTTCGAAACTATATATGATCAAAGCATATTTTGTAACCCCGATATTATCCTGCGTAAAGGAAGCTTGCTAAATTGCATATCTGCAATGGAAACCACCTGAACCTTTATTGATATATCTCACTTTTGTACTATGTTGGCAGAAAATTCTCCCAATAGAAAAATAGAAGTTGACTTTTAGGGTTAGCTTTTATGATAACCTTTCTAATTATTCTGAATACAGTAATTCATACCATCGATAACGTTTTGAATGATATACTGTATAATTTAAAATACTTTCAATATTTCAATCTCGAACAAATAAAAAAGAGCTTTTATTTAATCTAACTGAAAATCCCTAAAGACTTCTTAGAGTAAGATTTATTTAATTTTTGATCTACGATAGGGAATGTTGTATTCTGATTTAAGGCGCTAATTATTGCAGCTATTTTCGATAATATTGCCAAATGTAATATGGTAATACAAATTAATAAAATAAATATTGTTCATAACAGATATGATATCTAAAATCTTTTTAAATAGTACTGGAAACAAATAATAAGCTTCTATAGAATAAAAGTTAGTTTAGAGAAAGGTTATTATGATTAAAATAATATCCAACAATGAATTCCATTATATTGAACCTGTTAAAAATACAATTGAATCATTTCTTAGAAATATGTAAGATGCACTGTTATACGTCTTTCTGATGTCGTCAAAATCAATGGAATGTATACTTTTAGAGGTGGTTTTTCCATTTAAATGAACTGAGAATAGGATTTAGAGGGAAGAAATTCGCGTGATGTACTTGAATAACAAAGTATCATTATATAATTATAAAAACCGCCATATTAATAAGAGATTCTGAGATTATTAATGTTACTTTTTGATAAGAGTAATCTAGCCACGTCTTAAAAAACTGCCATGAAATTGAACATATGGTGCAGAAGATACTATTTGCAGATGTGAACTACTACTATACAGATTGGGATTATTAAAATAAACAGATATTTCGTGTTAGTCGTTTGTTGTTTTTGTTGCATACATTCTAAACAAAAATGTTCATTAAAGATTTATCCGAAAAGGACGAAATTAGTAAGTGTGATGTATATGTGTATGTGAAAAAGAAGCACTTATATCACAGAAATTGAATATTTTAGGGAGAGGTGATAAAGGATTACATAAATCAAAAATGTTCGACTGGAAATCCCCCTTGCCTTGATTCGAGTACAGTCGGTGAGATCCTGGAAATTGGAGGGCCTGCTCATTAGACCGCAAATGGCGATATAATGAGGGGAACGAATCTGGTGATCTAATTGGCCAAAAAAAATACTTCACAAACACGAAGAAAATCAGTAGAAATGATTGCAGTGTATGTCTGAAGTTTATCGAAGTTCATCAAACATGGGGTGCCATAAAATGAAGAGCAATGTAATGGGGTGTAGAATATCGTCGGTTTATGTTCGTGTAGAAGGTATTACACGGATGACAACAAAAAAGGGGTTGGATATTAAATGAAATAGCCTTCATACATAACTCTCTCAGCTGTTGATAGGCATCGCTTCTAAGCAATCTTTCAATTGACAAACATGCTGCTATCAATTACAGGTCTCTCTCAGTTTTGTGGCATATTCCCATACTGTGTGCGAACATTTAAATGAGGTATTAGTATATACAAAAGTGAGATGGCGGGATCAAATCTCGAAAGAAGTTATGTTTGAGAATTGGACTTTTTCTCCACTTTTATAAACCATCCAGATGATCAGTTGAGATACTTTTGAACCGATTGTATTCAAAATTTAACTGTTTTCATGTTAGATCAGAAACATATTTTTATACCAAATTTCGTTTCAATCAGATAACTTTATTTGGTTCACAAAATATTTTTTAAAAAAATTTTTAGAATGTAGATATACATATTCAGAATATATATATATATATATATATATATAGATGATAGTTTTAATGCAAAATTCATTATTGAGAATACATAATGCTAAAATTAATTGACATTTTATTTTACCTGAATTTCCATTGAAATTATAGTTCTGTTTTAAAAATTCTATAGTCTATTTAAAATGAACACATTTATGTTGGAAAGTATGTAAGTATAATTTTTATAATGATTGGTAAAATAGCCTTGTGAGGGATTTCAGAAAAATTTGAATTGGAGTTTTTTATGATAAAAAATCTTTTTCTATTGAACAAATATTCAATATAACGCAGATAGCTAAAACGTCATACACATCTAGTGATGTAAATATTTTCAGTTTGAAATATATCTCTGATGTCTGATAATATCAACGAAAAATATCTGCATAGCATCATAAAGTGCTTTCATCCTTCAACATAATATGACAAAGTTTTCAAAACCACCATTTTTAAAAATTCCATTCATACATCGGATACAGAAGGGTTAGGTGATAACCATTTTTCAAATTTATTTTTGATGGAATCCATGATGCAGTAAGCAGATGTTTCCAAAAATTTCCATCATTTTCTTTAGAACCAGAATTTTAAAATGTGAAAAAAAAAAACTTTTTTTATGAGTAAACTATTCTTTTCAGTCATGGGTGCTGGATTCATAAATCATTGAATACTTTTTGTAAATAAAAACATTTCCTCGTATTTGAACAAAGTTTTTTTGAATCATTCTAAAATATGGGCTCATATGTACAAGAAATCAGATAGTGTTATATATTGGAGAATTATATATAATTGTTTTATTTCTTAATGCAATTTCAGAGTTATTTCTGATGATTTACAAACTTCTTTAATAAATCTGTAAAGTTAATGCAAAGAATAAAACAGAATCCCTTTCATAAAACATATTTAGTGACAATACGATAAATAAATCAATTCTTTATCAAAGTTCTTAACTAAATTTATTGAATTTCATGTCATGAAAATAATAAAAATAATCTAATCGCACCTCTTAAAAGAAACATATCTTCCCTTTTTTCATGTAACACAGACAGCAGGCTGCGTTTTAGCCATAAATTTCTTATTTGTAATAAATAATTAGTAAATTTCTTTTGTTAACACAGGCAAAAGTAATACAAAAATAAAATGAAAATAAGTTCATTAATAAATAATTGACAATAAATGTCAGAATTGCATTTTTTTATTTATTATTAAAGATAAGATACACTCAATTGTTAAAACACATTCAAAAAGGGACAAGTGAAAGGATTGCTTTTGTGAAGATATAGATATTGTTATACTGTTGTATGACATTTATTAGATACAATACACAGGGATTTAATTATCCGAAAAAGGCACATATTAGTTGGACGATTTCGTAATTGAATCATTTGTAAAATATTTATTGTGAGGTACCCGTTCAATAGCAGATTAGTAGTACTGCATCATAAGTTTGCAGATAGATGGCGTTTCATATCCATATCTGAGTGAGATGTCGTTCCCTATTGGTCCAAATGCATTCTGTGTTTACCACGATCCCCAGACTTTTCACCATTAGATTTCAGGGTATATGGGTTTTATTAAAAATCAGATTTATGGTCCACAGCTTCTGAAATCCACTTCTGAATTAAAATCGCGAATCAAGACAGCATTGTGTTTAATCGATATGAAAATGCTCACAAACATATGGCAAATATATGATTTAAACAAAGTAGTATTTGCCTAATTAGTTTATGTCCACCCTTTTTAAGTCATATTGAAAAAATATTATATTAATGCAATACTTTCAGATCATTTTCACATCCTATTAAACAAGAAAATTAATAATAATTCACGAGGTTAACATATCTTTTTTAAGAGGTTAAAATATTTTTTCTGACAATATTTTTGTTTGGATAGAATCACACTGAAGATATTCGCAATATTTATTGATTTTGTGTATAAGAGTGTAAGTAAAAAGTCAATTTCAATCATTTTGCATGAAAAAGTTATTTGAATTCTTCAAAATTCTGTTTATCTTCATGATTTCCCCACTTGAAACCTAGAAAAAAAGAAAAACATCTCACTCTTTTCATCTTAGTGAAGAACAATAAATAAAAAATGAAAGATATAATGAATACAAATAAAATCTGTCGTATTTATGAAATACAATGAAAATTTCAAAAATATTATCTTAAGAAGTTTTTTGTTTATTGATTGCCACTGATTATATTTTTACCTGTTGTTTAATATTTTTTTCTTCAGCTTAAGGGATATTAAATATTATTAATTAATTAAGAGTATCTTTGAGTTCAAAAAAATATTTAATGGAGTTATTCAGAAATATAGGATTACAATTTAAAAGAATATTGATTTTTGAGATTGAGAAACTGCTTTGTTTATTGTATAATGTTTAATTGTTCTATGATGAAATAAATATTTTATGTACATTTTCATGTAAAGTGTAAAGCGAAAGTAGATTTTTCATATTCGAAGATTATTTTTTTTACTTGTTTTTTTTTATATATTGTATATAAGTTGAAAATATGTTTAATACGACAATTTTAATCCGATTAATAACAATTATTAATGATAGTAAGAATTAGTTTTCTGTTTTACAAAATGTAATACAAAACCCAAAATATTTTTATTTTAATAATCGTAAACTCCATTTAGCATAGAGTTATGAATCTAACAAAATAAATGTAGTAATTATTTTAACATTTTATAACAAATTTACTTTATTGCCATAAATATTAGCTTTTCAGAAAAGATCTTTACTTTTAAAAATAAGGAACAATTTTCTTTTCAAATGGAAGTTTAGTATAATGCGTCAGAAATGTGTTTTATAAAAGGGATAAAGTTAAAGACTCCCATAATAAAATGAAAATTCTTAAGAAAAAAAAAAGATTTTGTGCGACTAAGCAGTCATTTTATGTTTACAAAAACTTGTATTTCTTTTACGAGTTCCTTCGTTGCATGTTAATGTTATATTTCTCATGATCATAAATAAGAATGACTCTTGGGTTAAAATTAGTTTACACAGTATTGATTCAAAGATACTCTTATAAAAATATATATAAGATAAAAATAAGTACTTACTTTATGAATCAGCTGCCTTAATGCATCCAGAAGGCTTGATTTCTCTTGATGTTTAATTACAAAATAATTTGTTCCTGGGATTTGGTTCCTGGATATCTAATTGTTAGGTATCTTTCGTAGCTTAGTTATCCAAAATTCATAAAATGAATAAAATTGATGAAGTTGAAACAAATACCAAATAATTACAATTATTATACTAGCATAATGTTAAATAAGTAAAATAAAATAAAATTAATTAATTCTAAATGTAAAACTTGACTTTAAAAGAAGTGGAACTAACACTTTATTCTATTTGAAAAAAGTGTTGAATTAGTAAGTATTTAAAATAATTTTGTATTCAAATTAATTTGTAAAAATATATGTATTTTTGGCAAAAGAAACCTAAATGAGATATAAATATATTAATAAAACCTTCTACATCTTCTTCTAATCGAATGAGTCTACAAACTCAATAATTCAAGAAAGGTCCAAAATGATGCAATTTCTTAAATGTGAATTAATTTCAGGGAATTCCCCTTCATAATATTTACTATCTGTTCAAAACTATAATAAACTGTGGTAATACTTTATATTAACGTTCTACATTGACAAATACTTCTTTTATTTAACATAAAAATAAATGAAAATATTCATGGAACTTTAATTTGGATTGAAGTATTTTTAATTATAGAGCGTTGTTTGGACAGTTACCATTTTGGAGAAGAATGCGATTGAACCTTTCTGTTTAATTACAGTTAATGGTTACATACCTTTGCCAAAGTTCCATTCAGGATAAACAATCCATTAATATAAAAAAAAATCAGATATCTATCATAATTTAAAAGTAATAAATTAAAATAAATTTATTAAGAGAGACGTTTTCATAAATTAGCATATTTTTTGAGAAAAAAGTAAAAAGCAATGTAAAAAATGGCCATTGTCATCAAACATTAAATAAAGCATTTATTGTCTTCTACACACACAAAAAAAAAAAACCTCACATTTTTTTCTAAAAAAAAAAAATCTTATGAGAAAGATATTGGAGTACAAATAACTTTTTTTTTCGAAAAAAATTCACAGAAAGAAAGTGATGCAAAATGAATAGCTACATAAGAAACATTTTATAATAATTAAGAGAAATAATCTTCAGGCGAAGTTAATTACCAATTTCGATCAGCATTCCCCGTATCCATCTAGATTGCTCATTAAAGATGGCTGCTGAGTAATTTTTATGCCATGAATAAATGGATAGTTCTAACACTGAAATTAGACTAATGTAAGGAAAATAAATTACCTGATATTTTACAAAAATAAAACTCTAAGTAACTTGGAACTCATGTAGCTATTAGCTATCTCAAAAAAACGATGTATTCAAATAAGAGTTTGATAAAACCAAAAAAAAAAAAAAAAAAAAAAAAAAAGGAAAAGAAACTATTATAAATATATATTGTTATAGCAACTAATAGCTTATTTTTTTTTAAAGGTATTCAGCATATTGTTTCTTTACGTATTTTATACAAAATTATTATAAAGAAGGAAGTAGGTCAATTATTATTATTTCAATTGCTATCCGTATCAAAATTGGGTTGACACCTTCAATATTATATTTTTTATAACATAATGTCGATTTTTATTTATTGCATTTTATTTTTATTTTTTTAATTTCTTTATTTTTTTTTTTTATTTTTTATTCGTATTTATATTTATTTATTGTTATTATTATTGAATTTTGATAACCAATTTTTGATTTTCGTTTTTGATATTTTTTCTTATAATTTTTGTTATAATCTAATTAAAGATAAATTTAAAATAAATTTTTAAATGGAAGTAATTTGGAGATGTTTCTCATTTACATAGTAGAATTGATCTAATATTGCGTTGAATCATTGATTTTCGCAAAGGAACTCTGCAGCATTGTGAAAGTATACTTTGAAAAAAAATTTTAATATTAAAATTAATCTTTATTTTAATAAGATTAGCAATTTTGTTTTAAATTATAGAAAGTGGTTTTCTACAGTGTCGTGAGATATTTACAAACAATTAAATTTTAAGAATTTCAGTATATCATGAAAAAATCAATATATTTATAAATAATACAAAAACATGTATATTGATAAGTTTCTCTCACCACATGCTTGAAATATTTAAAAAATAAGATAAATAACTCTTAAATTTATTTAGCATGTGACTAGATATTATACCAATATTCTATACAATTAATAATGCACCACTAATATAGTACATTATGGGAAAACCCAACTAGTATCGTACTACTATAGGAACAACTGTTCTTCTCACGAGTACAGATATTCGTAAATTAAAAATTATACGTAAATTAAAATTATTATGATTTCTAAAGCAAAAAAATCTGTATCTATTTTTACATCACTTTTCTCAATGACATATATAGTTATTAAAAATATTAAGATTTTTACTAGTTTAAGACTTAAAATGCAGAACTTCACTATATTTCATCATAATGAAACAAAACAAAAAGATTCTTGAATTAATTTCTGAAAATTTCAAACAATTCATTCTTGAATTTACAGCTTTGTTGGACAATACTGACAGCTCAACTATTTTAAAATGTGTAATTTTCTTTTACTATTTAACATCTTTCAGTGTTTTAGTAATTTAATAATACATGTAAAGATCACACAGTTTTATATTTAACTGTTTTCTTAAGTTTTACATAAACAACAGTGAGGATGAAATACCATTTTGAAGAAATAACTGCATTCGCATACCTCAAAAAACTTTGTAACTTATCCAAGGTAATATTTGTGCTAGAAAATATATATTTTTTTAAAACTTCTGCAGTAAAAGATAAAATATTTTTAACCAAAACGTAATGTATTCAAAAACTGAGTTGGTACTGCTTTAAACAGGTCTGGACTGAATAAAAATTCTTGGAGACCTAGAGGGACAAAAATTCTCTCCAAAACAACCAGTTCGTTTAGGTATCTCCTGTGTAATAGATAAAAAGTCAAATTTCACTTCAGACAGGAAAAAGCAAAGAGAGAGAGAGAAGAAGAAGAGATAGAAAGAGATTTTTTTAGTTTGATATCGAAAGAAACTATCCATGTCTCTTCATCAATAGAAACTAATGCCACCGTAACGCGATTTTGTAAACATTTCAAATTTCACAAGGAATTCGAAAAGATCCACTATTATTTTTTTCCTTTTCTTTAAATTATTTTTTTAAATAAAATAATATTGTTACAATTGATAAAACTCACTAAAAATCGAGGTCATTTTAATCATTAAATGTATAGTTTTTATTACAATCAAATGACACAAAAATACAATATAGGAGAAACTTCTTTTGTAAAAAAACAGTAACAGAATTAATTTGAATTATTTTGCAGCCTAAATAAAAATCTATTTTTATTTAATTCCCTCAATCTAATTATGGTTATTGGATTGATTAATCCAGCATTGTTGTAAGATTAAACATTTTTCACACAAAAATTCATTAGCAAAATTTAATCGAACTAAATCGAAATTCGAATAATACTTAACCGAATTGAAGTGCCCCCTATTCTGAAATAATGATTGTAGAGTGTTGTTGTTTTTGCAGGCAACAGTTATCAATAAGATCATTTGAAAAGAACTGATTTCTATTAACTGTGAAGAATTGATGTGATGTGACGATTTCTGCAACTTACTTCTTTTGTTGGAATTATTTTATTAATGGAAGATATTTTATTGGAAGGCCTAGTCAGAAGAAATGACAATGGATTATTAAATTGCTATTTTTTACAAATATTGAACGACGGGACATATGTCCGAATGACTTAGTTTATCAGTAGAGTTAAATTTTTAAAAAATTTTTATTATCTTTTATATATTAGCTATGCAGACATAAAATTCAACACAATTAATCATTACGATACTTACCAATAAATTATTTTCTTCTTTTTCTAATTCTTTCGAGTAAAATAATTTATACTAATGATTTATAATTTCCATATACTAAATCCTCAAATGTATAGGGAAATCTTGAATATGATTTTACACTTTTAAAATTAGGAGAAATTTCCCTTTTGGTATACTTTTCCAAAGCTACAGGAAATTTTTTAAGGATATTAGATAAGAATATATTTTGATATAATACAAAAAATGCAACTATAATGCAAATTTGTACTATAATCACGCAACTGTTACAGTACAAATGCTTTATCGTGCATGCTTTTCTTTACTTTTCTCTGCACCTATAAAAGTCAGAAAAGTGAGGGTGGAACATCAGTGGGACACGAATTACCCACCGATGGGTGTTGAAGTAAGGATAGTGCCTTCTGAAGATCTGACTGGATTATCCATTAGGAGGTTATCCTCATTTTCTAGAAATTCGTACACCAAATGAGACGTACGTGGATGCCTCGTTGTCGCCCATTAAAATGAAATTAGGGCCAACTTCAAGCTTGGAAAAAGAGCATGATATATTTCATAGCAGTTATAGTTATAGCAGTTTTAGATTATGAATAGAAGTCTGAACTCCCTTTCTATATGATATTGGCGCAGATTAACATTCCTCTGCTGGCAAAGATAGTTTAGCGGTTTTTTTCAGAGTTTGGAGAACAGGCAGGCGTTATTTAGCTCTCTCCAAATGAACGTACTGCAAAAATAAGTGGTTACGTTGAGCTTGCTAGTGAGCAGAATGGTTCTTTACTATGTTCTGCACAAAGCCAATATTCACCTTATAATATTAAATGGACTCTTTGGTGCACAGAAATCAACAGGACGCTAGCAGCCAATTTTCTTACAAGCAGACTTTCCTTGTTTGACTTTCTGGAAACAATAACCCTTAAAATTAAGTTCTTGTGGCCATATATAAGGCCCACGAGATAGCAGAGAAGCTATTAAAGTCATTTTACGACTAGTTGTAATGGAAAAATGCCTATCTTTTAGTATGCTTCCTGGATTTTGGAATACCTTGCACATGCTTTCTTTATATGGCTATATTATCTTTAAATTCTTTCATTAGTTTGATTTAATACTGGACGTCCCATTTCAGTTTCGGCTATCTATGTAGGAAACTACCCTGTTTCCTATCTCTTTGCGATTCGACATCTCCTATCATCATTGAAACTTTGACGGTTACTAATTTTATCTGTTTGCTTTTGAATTTCACTCAATACTGCGAAATAAACGCCGTGAAATTCGACGAAATGTATAAGCGATTCAAATGTGGAAATGTCCACGAGTTCTAAAAACTCGTTCTTTTATATGCAGCATCGAAATGAACGTATGTGCATACTTATTCAGAAGTAGTGTTTGCGTTTTTGGTTGGACGTCTCGTTGTAACAGATACCTTTTTTTTCTTCTTGTAAGGAAATTCATTTTTTTCAAATTCGTTGTAATGAAAGTCTTGTTGTAATTGCCATTAAATTAGGCGAGATGTATAAGCGATTCACATGTGGAAATTCCATGAGAGTTCTAAAGGTCTTTCCTTTATATTCACAATAGAAATGAACGTATGAGCATACTTATTCAGAAGTAATATTTTGCTTTTTGTTTGGAAAACTCGTTGTAATAGATACTCTTTTTTCTTTTTTTCTTGTAATTAAATTCTTTTTTTTTTTCAAATTCATTGTAAGGAAGATTTGTTGTAATAAATATTCTTTTTTCTTTCTCTTGTAATAAAACTCTTTTTTTTTCCCAAATTCTTTGAATTGGAGACTTGTAATGAGTCTCGTTGCAATTGTAATGAAGATTCGTTACAGTTCGGCACTTTTCAGAAAATTTAAATAAAGTATGTAAATTCTCTTAAATTTTAACATCAATGTATAATCATACTTAATTAAATTGCTTCAAATATTCACATTTAAATATTCATAAATGCATGTAATAATAGTACGATTTTAATTTTCTTTTCAGAATTTATTTAAAACGAAGAAAAATTCAGAACGTTATGATTAATTTTCTACTCGAAAAAAGCTCAAGCGTTTTTCTTTTTTCTTAAGCAAGACTACCGATTGATTTCATATTAAGAATTATTTTCACAACCAGTAAATGAATACAAAAAGAAAGTTCGATTTATGCCATCCATTCAATGAAAGGAAGAAAAAAAGTCAGATAAAGAAGATTACACCCGATATATCTTAGCATTTATTTTCCCAAAAGACGATAGGACAGATGAAAACCAAAGGTAAATACAGAGTATAAAATGAAGTGCACACATAGGAAAAAAATTAGAAAAGGCAGATTATAGGAATTCATGTGTTGGCCGGCAAGCAAGTATTTATTCATGGAAGAGCTTCTGACTCGAAGCATCATTTTGTAGCTTTTGAGGGGAAGATAGTGGCTTACGAAGCGATTCAAAAAATAAATAAGCTTGTTTAGAAGACATCGATAGAAGACGCGCAAGGAATAACTTGAGTTCGGTAATGCATAAGTTGATTTATCGCACTCAATATTTTACGCATCTCTTTCTAAAAGTCTTCATGACACAATGAGGAAGAAATACCGTGGCTTCAGCGTTGCTCCAATACAATATTGGAAACGCAAGGAATATGAATAAAAATGAGTTAGAAGTAGAAAGAAATTCCAGGAAAGACGGGGGTGATAAATTCATGTTTAAATAAGAAAAATGGATTTTGGAATCTGAAAATTTTATAAAGAGGTTTGCATAAATGCAGAAAATTTCATTTCCCTCACGTATATGCCAATGCAGATATGTAAAAATTTTTAATAAAATATACAATTCTTTAAAAATGTATAATAACATTATAAAGAATATAACACAATATTAGATGAATTCACATTACGTTTGCAAAATATATATTTGGAAAGTTTATTTTTCAGGGGCAGTTTATTATTTTAAGACAGCATAAAGTTCATTTAATTTCGTGAAAAGTATACACAAATAAATGAATTGATTATAGAAACCCCACTTCTATTTTTAAGAAAATATTTATAACATACTTAATTTAATAAGTTAATTTTATAAATTAATCAACTGTGACTTTTAATAGCACAATGGTTTCTTTCTAAATGTTTATGAGCGTAAAACTTTTGCAGTAAATCATTTATAAAGATTTTCATAAAGATTATAATTTAATAGTAATAATAAACATTACATATAACATTAGGGCAATATTTAATTTGATTTAACTTTTTCTAAATACACATAAGTCATTTTAAATAGAATAAAGTTGGAAACAAACTATAATTTTTCTATTATTTAGATTTTTTTCTCTTAAAAATTTATTTGTATTATTTAATTTACATTTATTGCAAAATATTAAGAAAAAAATTATAGATTACTATACTATTGTTTCCTTTTGTTTGAAATAATTTTTCAAAAGAAATTTAATCAGCATTTACGTTTTATTTATTACAGAAAAAAATATACTGCTGTTAAATTTGGGTAATTTTGAAATTTATCATATAATATGATGCTATTTCTTCCTATGAGAATTATCTGGTTTAAATGTTTAATAAAGATAATTTCTGTTGGGACACTGATACACTTATTTATGTATTATTTGTTGTTTTCGAATACCAAGCACTTTGTCCTAAGTCCCTCACCATTAGAATGGTAAACATATAGCACATTCAGAACACATTTTTAATGCTTTTCTAAAAAAGGCTATCCATTAGTTAAGGTGCTACCACTTTCTTGAAGATAAGTATTTTCAATATGGGGATTAATAAGGAATTTAAGAATCCGTGTGATAAAAAAAATGACTTATTTAAAGATATCATTACTACAAAAACTGACTTAGAATAAAGTGGTTAGAGACAATAGATATTTTATTTCTGCAATGACCCATAGCGTTACGTTATCTACGAATAGCGATGTGTAAAAATTAACATATTCATAACCATTAAACAACTTCTCTGTTTCCGACAATTGAATTCAGTTTGTTTCATAAAATGAAAATAAATCCAATACGATTTGATATCTCACATTCTATATATTAATAATACATTTATATATTCCTAAATATGTTTTACTTTTATGTGTTCCTAAGTTAAAAGAATGAAATAGAAATACTGCATCAATGTAGAAAACACTATGCTAAGGTTTAAAACTGTTAACGACATCGAATACCCATTATGGTTAAAATATAAAACTTTTTAATTAAATTTTATTCATATTTTTTTTTAGTTTTATCGTCATGTACATAATATTTCTTAGTTACGTTATTTATTGCAAATATTTTCAAGAAAGACAAAATTTTGAACGGATATTTATTTTGAAAGTCAATTTTGATAACAGATTCGAAATTTATGACTTTTGATATTCATAATAATGAATTATTAATCAAAATTATTAATCCCTAAGTAGCTTCTTATCATAATATTTTCCTATTTTGCATATTTACTTTGTATTTAAAAGCACTAGTTATTTATTATTTGAATGAGTTTTAGTGCCAATTTAATTAAATTTTATATTAAGTTCAGCACATGTATGAAGTAATCTTAGGAACCAATTTTTCAAAATATTTCAAAGATATTTCAAACATATTACAAAGATAAATAAAATTAAAAACAGTTTCGATTACAGGAAGGTTGCTTTTTAATGGGGTGCTAATATCACACGTTCATTTCGAAACGAAATAGTATATTTCTCTTTTGCTAACAGAAAATCTTTGTTGATATTACTTAATGGGCTTTAAATTATAGCAGAGATGCAAATTATTCTACGGGGAATTTTGATGCTTTCGCATGACTAAAAATGTATAGTCTTCAGATAAACTAGAATATTGAAATTCTAATACTGAATTAGAATACTGATCGCTAATCAGAAATATTAAAGTTTAATTAATGTTTGACAATTCAGCAAATTTCTTGTTATCCTGATGGAGATGTTATGAACTTTATTTCCATACCAATTATGAAAAACTTGACGAATGTATTTAATCAAAACAAATTTTTATTTTCTTAAAAGGTATGTAGAATTTTGTTGTTTAAAAATTCATAAGAACTAATCATTCATCAATAAGATCATTGTTATCATAAGAACTATGGATTTTCAAAATAAATGTAATATTATTGTAATAAATGTAATATTCTGTAGAAAATATCTCAAAATTAGAAAAATAAAATCATCATTACTTGTTAATGAAAGTAAAATATTGCACTTAATATTAAATTCCAAAATAAATATTTTATCTTTTCAGTTTTTAAGGAAGAAAATTATTTTCGTGTTAAGTAAATTTTGTTTTTTAATTTATAATGCAGCATCTAGAGGTTCTGCTATTTTAAATTTTTGATAATTTTTTGCAGCATAAGTATTATTTATGATGATGCATAAATTTCCTTTAATGGTAAACAAATTAAAAATAACTTCATTATATTATGATACTATTAAATTCTTTATTCTAAAACTTATTTTAGAATACTCAAATAACTCAGAATAGTTTAAAGCTTAGATATTTTATAATATTTACCACATTTATAAATTGATGTATTTCTAAATTTACCGCAATTTGAATTTTGAATTCATAATAATTTTTAGACATAAAAAATTGTCAATAAATGATTAAAAATTAATAAAATAATTGATTAAAGCTACATCAATTTATAATGCCCTTGGTAATCAAATGAAAAAAAAATACATATTCTATATTACAAATCTTTAAAGAAAAGTACTTGTTAAAAGGCACTTTTAAATACAATTTAATAATTATAATTAGAAAATGGTTACAACAAATGATTATATTATTAGAAAAAGACGTACAACACAAAGTTGAGTAATAACAACAAAAAAATGTACAAATACCAGATATTTGGTCAGTTTTTATATTAAATAGAAATGTACACGAAAGATTCATGAAAATAACACTATAAGGATTATTAAACAAGGTAACATTTTTTTTTAATTTTATATGAAGAAGCATCAAATTCGGTACATGTCTTCTCATCTCATGTTTTTAAATTTTTATAAATAAAATAAGGTACAGTTTGACTAATATCAGTGAAACTGGCTACTATGTCATGGATTTAAACTGGTACCTAAGATAAAATATATGTTTTTAATATTATGAATCTTCTATAATTAGTCTTCTTGGTAAAATAAGCAGTATACAGATATATTGTATTTATATATACTACAACTTCTCTCTCCATTTAAATTTTTTTTGTTCTAATGCAGCTGGAAAACTCTTAGACAATTGTCTTGGATGCCTTAAGGCAAGCGCTGCACTGACGTTACTCACTTAGCACTACCCAGGAGGTGCGTGTAGCTTGAAGATAAGCTACGGACGCGGAGCAACAATACCTCCGCAACGCTCAACGATCATGATAGGCCGGAACCTACCGTTTAAAGTGGATTCCGAATCACTACAAACATCAATGACAGCGACGGGACTCAACCCGAAACCTGTGGTGCCGAGCTGCTGAGCGCTAGCCACTCGGCCATTCAGGCCCTCTCCATTTAAATTAAAACTTATTAAATAGCATAACATGCGTAAAATAAAAAATCCCAACACCAAGAAGTATCAATGCTAGATAAACGAAATTTGGGAGACATATTTGCACATCTGAAAGATGACATTGATTCAAATTTCGCGCTTGACGAATAAAAATGGTAATAGTAGTCCTTCTAAATATAATATAGCCCTTATAAACATGAAAATCACGTTTGGTTTAAATACGCGATGCAAACTTCGTGAGCGTTATTTACTTTCCGGATTGGGCTTTGTGATCTGGAATGTATCAAGAATGCCTTTAAGGAGACCAAGAAGGCAATATCAGCAGCTTACTGAGTTTGAAGTAGATCATGTAGTAGGACTAAAAGAAGTTGAACTTTCTTTTCGCGATATTGTGGAAATACAGGGATGCATTCACTGTGAATGATTGTTGAGAACAGTGGACATGGGAAGTACTGTCTCAAGAAGACCGGCTTCTGGCTGCACATGGACCAATACTGAGGGAAATTACCGTCCCATTCGCAGATCCCTGTAGTTTATTGTATTGCATCTGCAACGGAAATTAAAGCTTGTGTTGGTACCAGAGTGACAAAACGAATGATAACAATCGATTATTGAGGAACATTTCCGAGCCAGACACCTTGTAGCGTTTATTCCATTAACTTCAAATCCTTGTCATTTGGGACTTCCGTGGCGTCAAGTTAGAGCTTATAAGATTAAGGGGATAGAGATCTGCTGTGATCTCGGATGAGAACCTTACTAAATTGGTGTTAGGAAGGTCGTATGTTGTTTAGAAGATCTGTCAAAACCTGTTTCAAACCTGTCTGCTTAGTAAGAACCAATTTGTCTGAGCCTGGCCAGGAATTTTGATCCATAGGAAATTTCAAATTTTCTATGTCAGCAGGAACATTCTATTGTTAACCCACGTACCCTGACAACAAATTTGTGCGTCAGACTGGTGATTAATATTCTGAAATTTTTACCAATATTCTGGTTGTGCTATAATTTTTGATTACGATACTGGCTGTACTGTAATTTTTGGAGGTGTTTTAAAACCGGATAATGCTGGTTTCCATGCTAGTGCTGTCACCCAACTCATTCTACAAAGTGACGACATGTTGCCATGAAAAATGTTTCTTCCATCTGCCACGTATGGGACATTATTGGACAACTAGCTTCTCCACAACCAGTATGAACCATTGCTGATTTGAATGACCAACTTAAACAGGCATGGAACTACATCCCACAAAATGGATAAGGCACAATGTATACGCCTTTCCATGCTTGTATTCAAAATCGTGGTGATTACTGTAGTTATTAATGTACCTCCATTTCCCATTTGAGATGACTGCTCTCGGGTATACTTTTAACCTGCCACCTCGAAACTTGAATCAAATAAATATATTACCTCGACAAATGTTTTGCGCAACCTCTAAATCAGTTTCTTCTTTGTCTTCCAATCAGTTTTGTCTTTGTCTTCATTTTCCACCAATTTAATTTAAGAAATTATGTATCATAAGTTAGTACCTGAATTATATGTTGCAAAAGCTGAGGATTTGATGGTGCCAATTGCAAATCGTTGTAAACGTTGCAAGCTTATGGTGTTTTTGTTTATGTATGAAGTATCGTTAAAAGTTAATTTCTTAAAATAAGAAGCTCAAAAATGCCTTTCTTACGAAGATAATAGATGAAATGATTAGTCTACCTGACTTACTTGATTAGTTTAATGAAGATATTAATCATTCTGGTAAATATAAAGATTAAAGTTGTCGGATACCATTTTGAATTGAATTATTCAAACTTTGAAATTTTCAGATATTAGTTTTTAAGTAATTCTTATGTTCTCAAATGGACCTTTTGCCTATTTTATCTTTACTTGTTTATTTATTTTTGTTTTTATCAAGGTGCTTTCTTCGATACAATTTTTAGCATCTTTAATGTATGATAAGTCATTTTTTAAAATGTTTTGTACATCAGAAATGCTTTAAATTTCAACAAAGTGAAAATACAAAAACGGATAAGGGCATAAGAAAACGGAAAAAAAAAGTAAAAGAAAATTGTCTGGGAAAAAAATCGTCTGGAAAAAGCGAAAATCGTCCTGGATTATACTAGTTCGCTTTATTTTAATAGCTTAAAATTATGTCTGTGAATTATAGGCAGAAAATTTTGGATAATCTGTTTCCAAAAAAAAATCCCAAAGAGAAGTACATAAGAGAATTTCTCACCGAAACGTATTAAAACAGTAAGTCATTCTCCATCCTGTTAAAGTTCGTTCTCCTTTTCAAGATTATGGGGCACAGTGTTTCCACATGAGATCTTGATCAAGCACATAAATCAAAATAATGGAAATATTTTTTCAGTAAACTCTTTAAAAGGAACCTATTTTTGGTAACTTCATTATTAAAATCCTTATGTAGACTTTTTTCTTTGCCAAACATTTTCTTTGCCAATCATAACGCAACGCATCTATGTTATAAGTTTACTTCATAAAATAATATACGTTTATGGCATTATTGTAAGTTTAGGACGTTATATTTTCATTTGATGGGAAATACATAAAATTACTGTTAAATTCCCATGAAAATTATAAAATATACTAAAAACATTTAAGTTAAAACCTAAAAGGGAATAGTTATAAAAGTGGGTATAAGGAAACACGTTTTACAAAAAATTATGATTTTTTTCTTATCAAATGTTGATCACCATCATGCTAAACATATACCTAACAGTCATTTTAATACCTAAAATATTGCATTACTTCATTAATTTTTCTAATCCTGGAAAGGGATAAACATAAAATAATCAAAAGTTAATCAAATGTTTTAAAAAGTATTAATGAAAAAGCAATGTATTTCAAATATTAGTTTAAAAAATGCATTCATAGTCTTATAACGAAATATATTTTACAAAAAATTATGATTTTTCGTATCAAATGTTTATCAGCATGATGTTAAACATTATACCTAAAAGGTCATCATGATGAAAGTGGATGTAACGAAATACATTTTACATAAAAATTATGATATTTCTATCAAATATTGATCAAAATCATGTTAAACATGTACTTAATAGTCATTTTAATGCCTGAAATATTGTATTACTTCATTAATTTTTCCAATTCTGGAACAAAAAATTTAAAATAAACGAAAGTTAATCAAATTTTTAAAAAATATTAATGAACAAGGAATATATTTCAAATGATAGTATAATAAATTCATTCAAATTCTAACGTAAACTATTAACATTTAAAAAATATAGACGCCTTACATAATTAAATCTATTAAAAGTGTAACAAAGAAGGTTCAAACAAAGCTGATACGAAAACTGCATTCTTTCAGGGAAAAGTACAATAAAATGTATCTTATATAAGCATAGAGACTACAAAAATGTTAAAAATCTTTTTCAGAGTTTGTGAAGTCGAATTTTAATAAGTTATTAAAGTAGACAGATAAATCGAAAAATTAATTTTCATAATCCTAATTGAAGAATGCATAATCTATGATTTCAGCGAAAAAAAAATCTGGCTCAGTGAAGCTATTTAAAATCCCAAGAAAACATCAATACAACCCCTTAGGCGGCTTTAGTTTGTCGAAACAGGTCAGTAAGTCTTTCACACACCAATCTAAAGAAAGAATGGAAACTTTTAAGGAGATTTAATAAATAAGTGATCACAAAGTTGAAAGAAACGTTGCCGTCTCATTAATTTAATCATTAATTAAAGATGTTTTCAACTTTTTAATCATTCTGTGTTCTCCCTCGTCGTTTACAGATAACAACTATTGTTTAAATAACCGCAGTTTATTTTTCGTGATTTATTCATTTTAGTACAATAAAATTATTTCTTTATAAATTAAAGTTTTGCAGTGTTTATACAGTAACATATGTAACTTGATATTGTTTAATTAAATTTTCTGCATCTATCTAATATAATCAGGTTTATTCAATTTACGTGAACTGTTGTGATGTATAAACTAAATAAAAGAAAAGAAATAATTAAATCTGTAGTTGTTATAAAACAAATAAAAATGTAACAAAGTATTGAAAAAAAAATTTATTTAAAGATATTTGACAATTTCTCTCTAGGTACCACGATTTTATCCCAGCAGAATACGCTAAATACTGTGAGAGGTTTGATTCCTCTGAATGTTGCGGTTACTGTTTTTAAAACGAGTAGACTCAGTGGAGAATGTGACAGATAATCTCGCATTGACAGACTGATTTATTTTTTGAAGGTTTCCTTGTTTACTTCAAAATATACTTCAAAATTTTTTTTTTTCCTACTTCGGGATGGAGGCCAAATCGGCCATGAGCCTTCTGGCAGTACAATAAAAAAAACAGCCTTGTTATAAAAGTTATCTGGAGAACAGCCCATAAAAGAGAGCGCAGGGCATCTTGTCAAATGTGTAAAAGCCATAAAAGAGCCTGAGAAACACATTCAGGAATATAGGACATGCCGATACGGCGAAGTTGTCCTTGAAAAAGTCAAAAAATTTGCAGTACAAACCGAGCGACGAAGGTCCATGGGGAAGGGGGAGTACAATAATGAACTCCACCTTACCCGTCACAACTTCAACACGGTCATTTCGGACCTTAACATTCACATATTATTCAAATGTGAAGAAGTTTACCTTTGAATGTCTCAACAGAAAGTATAACTTGCCGTTTCTTTACTGAATTGCGTTGAATTTGCTACTGTTTTCGTATTTGTTGACAGTAACCTAATAGTGAAGAGCCCAGCATTAATAAAGGAAGAAATACCTTTAAGTCTATAAATGAATAATTCTTCCTTTGGCAGTAATTAATCTCTTCAACTAGGAATGCAGGGTAAATTTTTTATGAATAAATATATTTTGCACAAAATAAATGAAGTCTGATGTGAAATAAAAACTAGTTTTTGTACAAAACATTTATTAGCCTCCCCGATAAGGAATTTGAAAATTTAAATCCTGAATACAATTAAAAATTTTAAAGCAAAAGAAAATTGTATCATAAATAATAACTTCCCTTCACAAAATTTTATAGCACTTATATCTGATCCCCGAAATAAATTATTCATGGTATATCACATTTCGTAAAAGTTGGTTATTTATGGTTCTAAACAGCTCTCCTGTTTCAGAATTATAAAGGTTCTTTTTTTTTTCTCAGCAACCATATACCCATATGAATATTTAAGGGCCAGAACTATTTAAATTTTTCGGCTTAGTGGGGTTATTTATCATTTCAAATCGCAAGAGTCCCTAGAGTACTATTAACTTCACTGCCAAAGAAAATGAAAATTAAGGTAAATAATTCTGGATTGCTTTTACTGTTTCAGTAAAATCTACAATTGATGCATTCTCAGATTTTCGACTTCACCACCAGGGATTCTGGTTGAAGCAAAGTATATTATGAAAAGCTCTGTAGTCGCATTAAGTCGATACTCTGTGTATATTGCTGGGAATGGAACCACACAAAATAAGAAAGCTGCAAGAGAATAAAATCTCATGCAGGTGTTAAATCAGTTGAAACAATTCCATTAAAAAGTTTTGCCAAATAAATAAAGACTTCAGTCAGCAACCCTGCGGGGATTATGTGATAGAAACAAGAGAAACAATTTTAAACGTGGGGCGGATATTGATTTAGAAAGAAATTACATTTGACTTGAGGGAATCATCGAAAGATAAAATTGAAACAATAAATTGTTTTCTGAATATTTTTCCGTTTCTCATATCGCACGGTATTGGTATATATGGTATTGATATACACATATATGGTATTGATGCTAATATCGGTCGGTACATGGTATTGTTATATATGATATTGATATACACATATATGGTATTGATGCTCATATCGCACTGTACATGGTATTGGTATGTAGGGTATTGATATGCACATATATAGTATTGATGCTCATATCGCACGGTACACGTCGTGCAATCATAACCCCATGAATACACGAAGTTGTTTAAATTTAAATTAAAGTGGCACACCACTTCGGTGTGCCAGCATTGTTTTTTATCAATGAAGGATGGAGATAATCCTCCTGGAATATTTCGAGAGTAATTATTCTCACCTGTGTTCATATTAGAGAAAACCTTGAAAACTTACAGCAAGAAGTCCGATTGTCAATGCCAGATAGTCTGTCACAATCTCCACCGAGTTTGCTTGTTTTTTAAAGCAGTGATTGTAATATAAATAGAAGGGAATTAAATTTTACATTCTCTTCTATGTAAATAGAGTTCATAACCACTAAAAAAACGTTAGTGTGCAAGAAAGTAAGAATTAAGACAATACATTGTAGCACATATGAGTTTTTATTGAAAAATTATGGCCATTGTTTTAGTTAGTGGGGTTTTTCGTTTCCTTCATCACTTTTTAGTGTCCTTGATCACTTTGAAAGTTTCCTATTGATTCCGTTTTTTTAAAATTTTTTCATTCATGGGTTAGTCATATTGGTTTATTTAAATTTCTTTCAAGAGCTTTTTATACATAATATTTATTTAAACTTTTTTTAAATGTTAGTAATTTTATAAAAAATAGCGTAATATTATTCTAAGAAATCGTCTGATGAAAGCAAAAAGACAATTTTATTTCAAAATTAAAATGAGAATTTTCAGAAAAAGAAAATTCTTTGGAATTCTATAGTTTCATATTTTTTATAATTGCTGTCTTGAGTTTTTTCTTACACTGAATTCTAATTTTTATGGGTAACCTGTATATCGGTCTAACCTATTATATTTAATAACATATGCTTTTGATTCATTTTTTTGCAGATGCTATTAAACATAAGTAAAACAAAATAATGCTTTTAATATGATACTTCATTACCAAACTTAGAAAACGTTGCCAAAAAATAGCTGATAATATCAATAAAATATCAAAAATTCAGTTTTCAGACGTTTAAATATTTAAAAATCTGAAATAATTTATAATCCAAAACGCATGTGGATTGCCTAATAACAATGCAGACAGAATAAATGGTTTTGGTAGAAATTCATAAGTATAGAAAGAATTGAATTTTTTTGTTTATGTTTTCATAAAATTACAATATGGCATATTACTAAAGAACTCCTTCAAATATGTATTTCCTGAAAAGGCCTTTTGAAATGTTTCCAATTCTTTTATAGTTTTACATTTTTCTATACATATATACATTCATACAAACAATTTAATTTCTCTTCTATGCTTTCAGGGAGTAAGAAACTAAGGTTTTATGATGGTGGGTATGAAACTATTGGGCCTTCAAGTAAGTACTTTCGGTTTCGCAATTCTTTTATATGCTGAAATCCGAAATAACTTTCTTGCCAACCCAATATGATTTGCGAGGTTTACATGAATAAATTAAATTGCTCAATAAAGTTTATCCTTATCACAAATAGTATTTAAAAAATGATGTACTATATCCAAGTACAAAATGATGAATAAAATGACGCACTGCATCCAAGTAAAAAATTAAAAATAGGTGAAAGAAAAAGGTTAAATTCAAGAATTATTGTAATTAAGAATTTCAGGATAAAATAAAATTATCCTTTAAAGAATGTAACAGTAAATATAACTCATTACAAGATTTTACTTCAAATTTGAAAATTGTCCAAGTCCCGGCTTAGTGATAGTGTGTGTAGTTATAACGCAGATTGGTTGGTAGGTCAGTCATTTTTTTTTTTTTTTTTTGCACGCGAGGGATAATTAGACAAGGACCTACAGTTTAAAGGGGATTCGAAACACTAACAAAGATCCATGTCACCGCCAAAATTCGAATTTGAAACCTATTGTACCAAAGGCCAGAGCTCTTGCACTTAGCCATCAGACCACTTAGAATAGCTGAAGTTTGCTTCTGCATGCAGTATACTTTGCAGACTTTGCTTTCAGAAATGAGGAGATTTGATGGTGATTATGATGACATGTGTAAAGCATCTCGTATCGATAATCAAGCTGCATGTTGGGTGTTTCTCCTGCAACCTGCAAATGTGGGACAATTACCCTAAAAGTTCTTCTGGAAGGTAATGTCCTTTTCTCTTCATCCGTTGGCAAGTTGTTCGTGAAATACATAAGATAAACACAAAGCCAACCGACGATGAGTAAAAAAACTTGTGATTGGTTTAAATATAAAAATCTTGCGCAAAATTTATTTTTATAAATATTGAATGTATATATATTTTATAATACAGTAAACTAAACTCAAATAATTATTTCCCAATTTTTAATACAAAAATTGCTATTTTAATATCATTGTTTAGGATCTATTTATTTAATACATAGATATGTATTAAATAACCTATGCAGATTAAACCTCTGTGTACCTCTGTAGATTAAAAATTTCTCTCAATATGATTAATTTGGTTTGAGACGAATTTGCATTTCTAAATTAAACAATCTAGTTTGCAGGAATATCATAGAAGTTTGAAATCAAATTTATCACATATGGAAATTTCGTGAAATTCTTGAATAAATTTAAAGCATAACTCTGATAAAGAAGATTGATGATTAGACCTTCGAAGAAAATTAACCGATTAATATTGAAGGTATAAAGGTGCAGTGATCCTTTTGATTAAAAAATATTTTTAATTTAAAGTACTTACAATAGAGAATCATGAGAAAGAAGGACGACTTAATATAACTGTGTAATATTTCGATATATTAGTTTATTTGAAAGGTTTAGCATTATGCACTTAAAAATTAATAGACATAAGATTATAATTTTAATATTTAATCGTTCAAAATTCATTAGATAGTAATTTGATAACGGTAAAAACCTCAAGAAAATTTAACTGCAATATATACTTTAATAATAAAATCATATATTTATACAACCAACTTAAAGGAGATAAATTATTTATAAGATAAAATGATTTGAATAAAGATACTTGAGTTGAATTCCAAATAAATTCTAACTTTGAAAATTAACCGAATGATCATATAAATAATCATAACACATTTTATATTGGCTAAAAAATAAATTAAGTAAATTTCTTATATTATTAATAGTCAAGGAATTATGTTTATAATAACTATAATAAAATACATGATTATTAATAAAAAATGATTGCGCATTCATCATTAGACTAAGTAATTAATTAAAAATACTTTAGAACTAAATTGTTGTTCAATTAGTTAATCATGGATATTAAAATCAGAAAATTGAGCACTCATCATTAGAATAAATAATTAATTAAAAAATACTTTAGAATTAAATCATTTTTCAATTAGTTACCATGATTATTAAAGTCAGATAATTGCGAACTCATCATTAGACTAAGAAATTAATTAAAAAATACTTTAGAACTAAATTATTGTTAAATTAGTTACGCATGTTTATAAAATCAGGTAATCGTTCGCTCATCATTAGACTAAGTAATTAATTAAAATTCTTTACACCTAAGTTATTGTTCAATTAGGAGATTTGCCCAGAAGCTTAAAAATATATTTTGCAATGAGATATTAAAAAATGAAACAAGACAAAAATTTAAACCCCTATCCTTAATTATCATTTTAATATAATTTTAGCTTAATAACTTTATTTTTTTCTTTTTAAAAGAACTAAAATTATTATAAGCGTTAAATTATTATAAAATCTGTAATAAAGTATACAATTCTGAAAACTGTTTTTAATATTTCTTTTTCATTATCACATTTTGTTCTTCAAATTTAGTTTTTTATACCTTTTTCTCAATTTTTGAGTTTTAAAGAAAATGCTTTGTTATGATGGCCAATTAACTTTCCTTCAAGTAGGTTATTATCTATAAGAAACATGATTCTGACATTGAAGAGCTAATATGCGACAGATGTCTGCAGGGTTGTGATGTCACTGTTTTTGTTCTATAATAATTTCTGCAATATCTTGAAAAGTCCATAAGCTCAGTTTATTAGATTTTTTTCTAGGAATAAAAATAATAATACACCTTTTATTAGTGGGTGTTTTTATTTTGTGCTTTAAAATAAGCTGGAATTTTTCGAAATTTTTGTATGCAGAATAATCTCGATGAATTTTAAAACAAAATGTTTGAAACATCATAGTTGTAGCCAGTCAAATATTTTAATGTTCAGGGAAATAAAGAAAATGATTAGGCAGCAGATTTAAAACGTCGAAACAAGTTTTAATTCAGTGATTTTGGATAAATTTTGTTTGGAAAGAAAGAAAATGAATGTTTTATTTAAAATCTACGAAAAGTTTTATGGATGTCACTGTTTTTATCCTGTAATAATACCTGCAATATTTTGAAATGTCCATAAGATCAGTTTATTAGATTTTTTTCTAGTAATAAAAGCAATAATACACATGTTATTAGTGGATGTTTTATTTTGTGTTTTAAAATAAACTAGAAGTTTTCGAAATTTCTGTATGCAGTATAATATCCAAGAATAATCACGATGGATATATTAAAACAGATTGTTCGAAATAGTTCAGCTTTTTATTATTCAAATATTTTTAATTATCAATAAATAATAATAATTATAAATAAATAACCAGAACAAACAGCGGAATGGAAGTTTCGTTGATATGACACTGTTTTTGTCCTATAATAATTCCTGCAATATTTTGAAATACCCATAGACTCAAACTATTATTTTTTTCCTAGGAATAAAATAGTAATACTTCTTATATTAGTGCATGTTTTATTTTGCGATTTAAAATAAGCAGGAAGTTTTCGAAATTTTTTTATGCAGTATAACATCCAAGAATAATCACGATGAATATATTAAAACAGATTGTTGGAAATATCTCAGTTTTAATCATTCAAATATTTTTTTTGTATTATCAAAAATAATAATAATAATAAATAAATAAATAAACGAAAACAGAGTAGACAACGTAACGGAAACACCGAAACAAGTTTAATTCAGGATTTTCAATAAATTCTGATTTGAAAGACAGAAACCGAATGTTTTATTTAAGATCTAAGAAAAGTTTTGTTGAGATGTAACTGTATTTGTTCTGTAATAATTCCTGCAATATTTTGAAATGCCCACTAGCTCAATTTATTAGATTATTTTTTCTACAAAAAAATAATAATCCTCTTGATATTAGTGTATGTTTTATTTTAGCTATACAATAAGCTGGAATTTTTCGAAATTTTCGTATGTAGCATAATATCCAAGAATAATCACAATGAATATTTTAAAACCGAATGTTGGAAATATCACAACTTGAATCACTCAAGTGTTTGAAAGGTAAAAAAAAAAAAAGAAGAAAAGAAAAAAACAGGATAGACAGCAGAATGGAAATTCTACAACAAGTTTTAATTCAAAATTTTGAATAAATTCTGATTTGAAAGAAAGAAACTGAATGTTTTATTTAAGATCAAAAGAAAAGTAGAGTTGAGAAGATATCATTGTTTTTTTGTCCTATAATAATTCCTGCAATATTTTGAAATGTTCATAAGCTTAATTTATTAGATTTCTTTTCTTGGAATAAAAACAATAATACACATGATATTAGTGCATATTTTATGTTGTGCTTTAAAATAAGCTGGAAGTTTTCGAAATTTCTGTATGCAATATAATATCCAAGAAAAACTGTATGAATATTTTAAAACTGAATGTTGGAAATATTACAATGGTAACCATTGAAATATTTGAATGTTCAGGGAAATAAAGAAAATAACTGATTAGACAGCAGATTGAAAACGTCGAAACAAGTTTTAATTCATGATTTTTGGATAAATTCTGCTTGGAAAGAAAAAAGCCAAATGTTTTATTTAAGATCTAAGAAATGTTTTGTTCAAAACAATTGGTAGTAGATTTTATCTTAAAGGCAGAATTTGCAGAGACATACTGAAAACAAAGATCGCACTATGCATTACGCAATATTTAAATTTCTACAGTGACTCGTTTTGAAAAGTTAAAATAAATATTTTTGATCGGATATCCAGAGAAAGAAACCCCCTCAAAATGCAAGTATGGTTGGTATGGAAAGGGCTGTAATTCAATGATGGGTTTTGCATTTAGTTTCTAAATTATTTTGGATGACATACAGTAAAGTATTTTCAGATTCTATGTGCTTCAAAAACAATGTTTTTTTTATTTATATTTATTTATTTATCTATTATTATTATTATTATTTTGAGAATGCGCCTTTTCGAACGCAATGGTTGTAAAATGTAAGAAACATATTTCGATGTTGATGGATTGCAAATTTAACCAAGCTGATGAAATTGAAATTCGAGCTCTAATAAAATATTTCAGATGTTCATGAAAATTTAAATTAGTTTTATAAATTTTCTTTGTTTGATTAATACAAGGAATAAACTGAAACGGCATAATTCGTGATATAAGTGATTATATATCCAAAACCACTTTTATAACATATTTTTTTAGCTTATTTTATGAAGTATGGAGAGATTTATTAAGTAAATAACATTCTGTGTTAAATTTATTTATATATACGAAACGAAATTCGTTTGTTTTAAAACCTACTCTTTGCAAGGTGATTTATATCCATCCTTTGGCTTAAAGATAAAGCCCCAATGATAATCATCCATTTTCTAAGGATTTTAAAATAATTAATGTTAAAAGTTGTCATAAATTATATTTTAATAATAACTTGAGGCCCAAACTTTTCAAAATATTGTCAACACAAAGAGCATAGTAATTATGCCTAAAATTTGATGTCATATTCAAGCAAGAAAAAAAAAAATTTTGTGTGTAAATAAATAAATCTATCTTTCATTTGAACATATTAAAACTTGTATAATTTGATTTTACATATTTAAGTTTACTTAATTTATGGACTTAAGAAAAGTACATGGAGTCGAATATGTCTATCAAATTTGTTTAATATACTAAACAAAATTAAAACTATGTTTCTATGAATATAAAGAAAGCATTTCTAAGAATTTTTCTTCATTCATGCGAATAAAGTTTTATATTAAATCGATGCGATTATAAAGTATTTTATTTCAAATCATTGCCCTTGTAAAGTAGTTTTACTTCAAATCGATGCCATTATAAAGTAGTTCTATTTCAAATCGATGCCATTATAATTAAATTTTATTCATGGAGGATACAGAGTTTATAAAAGATTTTTAAAAAATGTTAAAAATTGTTTGAAATTACTTCATCAAATTTGAATTCAAATTTTAGGAAAAGTAAAATCTATTATTTACACACTTCTTTCACGTTAAATTTGCGAATTAATTAAAAAAAAAAATTACCTAATTTTATAACCTTATCATTTCAACTTAACTTACAGTTGTTAAAAATTAAATTTTTCTATTTCTATGCGTTGCTTAGATTAAATTATAATTAAAATTTAATTTTTACTATTTACAATATACTATTACGATTCTTTGGAGAAAAATGCATTTCTTAAAATGTAGTCTTTTAAAATAACACAGTAATAAATTACGTCAAAATTTAAATTATTATTAATTATTACATAATACATTAATAAATTACTCTACAAGGTGATTATTACAAATTACATTATTAAATTTAATTATAATTATTTATATTAATTACCAGTCATAAGATGATTTTTTTAATTCCGGATAAATTCAGAATGCACTTCCAACTTTCAATTTTTAACGTTGCTTTAAAACGGTTAATGTATTTTTTATCTCAAATTATTGAAATGAAAGAATTAATTCATCATTTCAATACAAGCATAGATAAAATATTTTTTTCATATTATAACATAATTTAAAATTAGATAAGATATAACCTTTTTAAAGCAGGGACGGAAAACCGTAATACGAAAAAATATTCGACTCATTAACCATTTGAACGAAATTCAGCTAGATCATTAAAAATTTTGTGGTTTCGCTATTCATTATTTTCAACTAAAAATGTCTTTTTCCGTTCTAAAAGAGCTGACTTAGGGGAAAAGTTCGAAACATTATTTTGAATGATGCATTTTTTGCAGTTAGCTGCTTTAAATGTCAAATTTTTAAAGTCATAATGATACGGTTGTTTTTGTCAATCTCTTTCATTGATTATATGGTATTTGTTGAAATTATATTAAGGAATCAAACTATTAAGTGAGGTATTAAAAATAATTCTAATTTATTTTAAAATTACTTTCCTACAAGTCAACAATTTTACTTTAATTTACGTTACATCTAATCCCCATATCTAGGGCTACTTAATCCTCTACCAATTACAATTGTTTGGTATAGCATGTCCTTAACTGGCCTTTGCGCAATAAAACAGCATCATTCGACAAACCAATTTAAAAAAGCTAGGGTGATAAATAAAATATCAAACAAAAATTGAATTCAAAACAATTACGGAGTTACATTAATATAATGGTTTTCATACTTTTTGAAGTCGTGGCGCATTTAAAATCCTATAAATAATTGTAAACTATATACAGATTTAATTATAACTATTTATATTAATTTAAAAGCCGTATAATGACATTTTAATTCCTGATAAATTACTGAATTCACATCAAACTTTCAATTTTTAACGTTACTTAAAAACGGTTAATGTAATTTTTATCTTTAATTATTGAAATTAAAAAATTAATTAATCATTTAAATACAAGTGCGCATAATTTTTTTTTATATTATAAAATAATTTAAAATTCGATAAGATATAACTTGCTTTTTAAAGCAGGGACAGAAAACGAAATATTCGACTCATTAACCTTTTGAACGAAATTCAGCTAGATCATTCAAAATTTTGTGGTTTCACTATTCATTATTTTCAACTAAAAATGGTCTTTTCCGTTCTAAAAGAGATGACTTAGGGGAAAATTTGAAACATTAATTTGAATGATGCATTTTTTGCAGTTAGCTGCTTTAAATGTCAAATTTTTTAAAAGTCATAATGATACGGTTATTTTTGTCAATGTCTTTCATTGATTGTATAATATTTTTTGAATTTATATTAGGGAATCAAACAATTAAGTGACATATTAAAAATAATTCTAATTTAATTTAAATTACTCTTTTTTATTTTCTAATAGTCAACAATTTTACTTTAATTTACGTTACATCTAATCCCCATATCTAGGGTTATTAATCCTCTACCAATTAAATTTGTTTGGTAAAGCATGGCCATAACTGTCTTTTGTTCATGTAACGACATCAATCGACAAACCAATTAAAAAAGTTTGGGTGATGAATAAAATATCAAACAAAAATTAATTTCAAAAGGACCAATTATAAATTTACATTAATATAATGGTTCTCACAATTTTTGAAGTCGAGGTTCATTTAAAATCCTATAAATAATTGTAAACGTACTATATACAGATTTAATTATAATTATTTATATTAATTTAAAACTCGTTTAATGATTTTTAATTCCTTATAAATTCTTGAATTTGGGCACATCAAACTTTCAATTTTTCCCACGTTACTCAAAAATGGTTAATGCATTTTTTATCTTTAATTATTGAAATGAAAGAAACCAATTAATCATTTAAATACAATGCACATTGTCATAAAATATTTTTTATATTATAAAATAATTTAAAAATAGATAAGATATAATTTTAAATGTTCGGGGACCAGAAAAAGTAATGCCAAAAAAAAAATATTCGACTCATTAACCATTTGATGAAATTCAGCTAGATCATTCAAAATTTTGTGGTAAAAAAAAAAAACCAGGCCTATTTCATTCATCTAAAATCGATCTGACTTAGGGAGAAAAAGTTTGAAACATTATTTTAAATGATGCCTTTTTTCAGTTTGTTGCTTTAATGCCAATGTTTAAAAAGTCATAATGATAGGAGAATTTTTCTCAATGTCTTTCATTGATTATACAATATTTATTGAATTTATAATGGGAATCAAAATATTAAATAGGGGATTAAAATAATTCTAATTTAATTTAAATTATCATTTCTATCTTCCTACCAGTCAACCATTTTTACTTTAATTTACTTTAGATCTAATCCCCCATATCTAGGGTTATTAATAACTCTACCAATTAAATTTGTTAATTCAAAGTCATGGCCTAACTGGCCTTTGTGACATAAAAACAAAATCAATCGACAAACCAATTAAAAAAGTTTGGGTGATGCTAAAATATCATACAAAAATTAATTTCAAAAGGACCAATTATAAATTTACTTTAATATATTGGTTCTCACATTTTTTGAAGTCGAGGCGCGTTTAAAATTCTATAAATAATTGTAAGCGTGCTATATACAAATTTAATTATAAATATTAATATTAGTTTAAAACTCGTATAATGATTTTTAATTCCTGATAAATTCCTGAATGTACATCAAACTTTCAATTTTTAACGTTACTTAAAAATGGTTAATGCATTTTTAGTTTTAATTTTTGAAATGAAAGAGTGGTTATTTTTTTTGAAATAAACTCTTTAAAAAATTAAAGAGCTCTGATTGGCCAATTGGCTTGAGCTATGCCCTTTGGTACCACGGGCTTCAGGCTCGAATCTGACGGTGGCATGGATTTGTTAGTGGCTCGGAATCCACGTTAAACTTTAGGGTCCCGATCTAATTAGCCTAAAGTGTGCACAAGATGACTGTAGAGCAACAAACCCTCTAAGGGACAACAGTGTGCCCTGGCGCACCCTTTGAGTACCACTACATTAATACAATATGGAAAAGAAAAAATAACTTTATATGAGGATATTATGTAATTAATATAGGCATAGAAGAAACATTAGGCAGACAATACAAAAAATATTTGTTATGAACATGATAATGGTCGTTGCGATGGATTGCAGCCTGTGTATTTAAAAATAACAAATATTTTTTTGTTAAGATGATAAGGATAATAGTTTCTAAGATTGATAATAGTTTTAGTGATTCCTTTCCTTCAACAAAGTTTATTAAATTAAAGCTTTTACCATGTCGTCAATGGATTGCAAATTATATGAGCACAATTGAATCAAAACGTTATTTTTAATTAGAATCAACACCCAAGCGGATGTTAATTCTGTCATTCCAAATAATCGTCACCGATTCTCTTCGTTTTCAAAGTAGTGACTGTAACATATGCCACGAGAGAAACAAAATTTATGTTCTATTACATACTAACTGATGCTCGTTACTACTGGAGCAGGAATGGTTAAAAAATAATACCAATATTTATAATCTAAGAGGTTTACTTAATCCCTAAAGTTATTCTAATTGTCACCCATTGCATGGTTTGAGTATATTTTGAATTAATATATTCAAGTAGATGTCTTTCTGATTTGATAGAACAGCTTGAGCATATTGCATTCTTCAATAGAGTAAATCTGTTCACAAATATTTTACACAGAAATTTAGATATTCAAACTAATTTTTTTTTTATTCTATCACTATTTTGTTTATTTTTTTCACTAAACATAGGAGGCGTTATAAGTTGTAAAGATTGAAAATATAATACTTATAAGGTTTCTCTGCAATCGCAGTTATATAAAGCATGATTGGAAATCAAGAACATAATCTTAATTTCTTTTGTCATTTTGCCAGACTGTTTGTTACTCAATTGCCACCACTAGATTCTAATTATCAGATTACCTAAGATACCTGATTGCACATAGCAGATAATCTGAAGTTCAGAGAATAGATTAATTGGGAAATTCCTGATCTGTCATCAGACGCTTAAATCTCTTAAGCAATCACAACAATGGCTAGTTTCTGTAATTAGCTATCTGAATCTGTCAGTATAGTTCACGAGTACGAAAGCCTTACGTTTATCATTCAATGTTACTAACACGATAGAAATGTTTCAATCTACTTAGGTGTAGCCAACTCAAGTTTTATAAGTAAATGTGAGGAATTCAAATGGATAAAAAAATATATCTGTCGTTTAATAAATTTAGCGGTTTAATAATTTTGTAAGAGCAAAAAAACAAATTAAAAATTTAATATAAACAAGATAAATGTATTCAAAATTAAAACCGTACAGCATTATCAGATTAACAAGGTATGAGTAATTCTTTTTTTTTTTTTTATAATAAGCTTTTAAAAAATGCGAGGGGACTTCTCAAGTGGTGATTTAGTTTATTGGAAACAAATTTGAAATTGTTATATATTTTATACACTCAGTATCTGCAAAACTAATTTTTTCAAAAAATCAATCCTGACGCTGTTGGAAGTATTAAGATTGGTTTCCTGAGGATACTAAAATCTCAGGTCGACGAATGTCTGTTAATCAGAAGTATAAGTGGGCAAGAGATCATGCTTAAAATAGGCTGGCATTCTATGACCTGATATTTTAATATGTGCTGGAAACCCACCTTTAAACCACTTCTGGAATCATACTTTCGAAATGAAAGAGTTGTCACTGTACTTTTGGCCCTCATTGAGCACAAATTTAATATATGTGAAAAAACTAATGCTAGTCAAGGTTTGATTTTACTGTTTTTAAATGTTGTTAGGAAATTTATTCATGAAGAGTATCTGATATGATTTGTAAATTGGCATTAAAAAAATGAAGTTCGGTAATCCACTAATTATTTTCTCGGTTAACTTAATTTTTAACATTCAATCACAGAAGAAAAGTTATTGCTGACAAAACTGTCAGAAAAAAATAATGTTATGAACATATATTTTCTTGAATATATAAAAATTGGTTACTGAAAGGATTTGCTAGACATAATAAAGTGGAAACATAATTTTAAATTTTGTTAACAAGCATTTATTATTTAATAATATGAAATTTTGCCATTTTAGTAATGAAAAGAAAGTAATGAGATTTTAAAAAGGATTTCCTATGAAATTAAATATACTTTTAAATAATTTCTTATGTTTTAGACGAAATATATTTTCTAGAAATAGCAATCTTATAATATAAAAGGCTTTTATTAACAAATATGACGCATATATAGACAAAATTAGAAGCTATGTATTCGAGAATAAATTTCGAGACATAATTCTACGTATTTTAAAACTCTTCTTGATGAAATTAAACAGTTGTAAGCCAACTGATGTAATCTATTGTCACTCGTTTATTAATTATCATAAATCAAGTAAATATGGCATTACAATAATAGCGTATTTACAAAAGGCTCTTTATTACAAAGCTTTTTATTAAAGGCTATCAATATTTTGGGTTTGCACCAATTGTTATATTATTAAAACTTATATTTTATTTCTTATTGTCTAAAATGTAATAGAAAATCTAGAGATATGCCAAATTCAAAAGCTTAAATTAAGCGAAAATTTAAAAAATATAGTACAAAAGAGAATTTAAGTTTTTAGAGAGTTTATTTCATCTAAATTTTACTTGTTAGTTAAATTGATAATTTGGGATATTAAACTGAAAAGGCTATGAATCAAAATTGCTATTTAAATTAGGATAAAGTTCTCTATCTGAATATCAATAACAATTCCGTCAATATCAATACATTCAATCAATCAATATAATTCTGGAGATTGACTTCTTCAGCTACCAAGAAAGGGTTAAGTATTTTAGAGTAAAAGTATTCACAGTTGGACCATCATTTATTAGTAAAAAGTTTTAATCGGCATTTCTTAAAAGATTTATAAGAAAAGAGAAAAAAATGATGATATGATTTATTTAACAGTAAATAATACGTAGTAATTTTTTAAAATTCCTGACTTACATTTCACCAAATGAACCACTTATTTTAAAACTTTTATAATTAAAGCAAATTTGTACTTAGAATTAAAATATAATTTTAATTACCTTGAATTTAAAAATTTTTATTTTACCTTAAATGTTATGTGATTATTTCTAAGGTTACTGAAGATTATTGACTGAATAGATTATAGAGGAATATTGACTGAAAACTATTGAAGATTATTGACTGAATAGATTATTGAAGGTTATTGACTGAATAGATTATTGAAGATTTTTGACTGAACTGATTTGATTCCATCAATATCAATTCACTCAATTGATATTGAATCAATCAATCATTATAATTCAGTATATAGACTTCTTTAGCTACCAAAAAAGCTTAAGTTTTTCTAATAAAAGTATTCATAGTTGGACCATCATTTAATAGTAAAAAGTTTTAATCAGAATTTCTTAAAAAGTTATAAAAAAAACAGAACAAATAAAAACCCAAAAATAACGATATGATTTATTTAACAGGAATACTGTAATTTTAAGAAATTCCTGTTTTACATATCAGCAAATGAATCACTTATTTTAAAACTTTTATAATTAAAACAAATTTGTACTTAGAATTATTATACGATTTTAATTACTTCGAATTTCAAACTTTTATTTTACCTTAAAGGCTTAATGATTATTTTTAAACATTATTAAACTACAAAAAAGTACTCTCAGATTAAAAAAAAAGGCGATGAAATCTAACTGAATTTATAATCCATATTATAAGGATAATTTAAATGCAACTTTTAAGAAAACTTTTCCTTAAAAATACTCTCTTTATTAGACAAAAGTTTTGTTAAAATATGTTCATCCCTGGAGACTTGAATTTCGTAACAGTAAACTCTAAACAAACTAATGAATTATATATTAAGTTAAATGTTCAAAAGTAACTATTTTAACTAAAAATTTTATTCAAAGTATTTAATTAAACTATAATTATTTTACTGAAGTATTTTAAAGTTTTTTGTAGATTTCATTTATATCATTAGATGGTTTAATGTAAAATAATTTATCATTTAGAAAAAACAGTTCGCTAAGGATGATTTAATTTAACATTTAAATCACTAAAGAAACTAGAATGTTTTGATTTTTTTAACGCGTAATCAAATGAATATTTCATTGAAACTTGAAAAAATTATTTATTTGATATTTCTGAAAAGATTATAAACAAAAATAATCAAGGGTCATATATGTGAGTTTCAAGATAATCATGCATTGAAGTAATGAATTGTCAATTTTGTGTTTTATAACACTATGACTGAACGAAATATAATGAAGATTCGTATAAATAAATTTGGTAAAAAATGAGCAATATTTTCTCTTTTTCTAAGTGCTAACGAAAAACTCAATTTACTTGATGTAAGATGTTAAGAAGATATATAAAGGAAATTCTTGTGAATAAATGCTTGCTTAGAAATCAAACAAATTTAACTCTTAAGAACCAGGAATGAACAGATTGTATTAAAGAAAAAACATAATAATTATTTATTTAGTTATAATTGCAGATTACTTATTAAAATTATTTAATTCAGCTAAATGTTTAGAAATACTCATTTAGTGCATTTTTTTTTTTTTTTTTGAATAATCTAAAATGGTTTGTAAAATAAATATTATTTTATACACACAGAAAGCTAAACATTACATAAATAAGTCATAAACTTGATACTGTTATGGGAAAAAAAGCTTTGTTACGATTACTCATAAAATACTTTATAACTAGAACAAAATACCTCACCAGCATAGAAACAGAAATGCACAGGTTAATGGCATTAATTGCGTGTATGCCATTAATTAATGGCATGCACGCAATAAATTGAGAAGACCCATCATAAAAGAAGAAAAAACATCGCATGGTTTTAAATTCTGATATCCTCATATTGCTTTTTTCTGATATCCTCATTTTGAATTCTCATATTGATGGCCTTTAGTAACACAGCCTTCGAGTTCGAATTCTGGTGATGCATGGATGCTTGTTAGTGGTTTGGAATCCACGTTAAACTGTCGATACCGGCCTGATAAACTTAAAGTGTTCACTAAATGACCGTAGAGCGGCAAATCAAATCATATTGTTTTTCTTACTAACTGCGATGCAAGTTATTTATGTTTCATTAATCAATGGATAATTTAAGAGAATTATTTATTCAAAGTAATTTAGTATTAATTTATTAGTATTATTGCTAGTAGTAATTGAGTTCTAACTCAGAAAAAGTAATGAATTTTTAAAATTAATTTATTTCTAAAATTTAACGAGTTTTGCTAATTCTTTTACCTGTATTAACGGAAAAAGTTAAAACACAAGATACGAAAAAAAAAAAACCCCACATATTTATATATTTTGAAACATTGTAAAGAAAACCCTTATTTTAATAATATCTTGTTTTTACTAGATTTCTTTTTCAAACTTGTGAAAATATTTTCACAAAATAAAATCGCATAACATTAGCTTGGAATAATAAATTTAAATTTACAATCTCCGATTATTTAAAATAGCACAATGAAAACCTAGACAAATAAATAAATAATTATAATAAAGAAAAACTTATTATCTTATCAAAATTCTTTTTACGTATTTTTATGAGCCGTAAAGTAATACAAAAATCTATTATGCTTGACAAAAATTCACAAAAACAATTATTCTTTCAATAGAAAAAAATTCTGTACGATAAAAATTTATTATTCTTCCTTTTACTGTTTGAAATAACTGCTGTAATATTTGTTTTTTTCATAAATTAATTCAGAAGCTGATTCAATTCATTTTCCACTAGTGAAGATAAGATTTTAATGCTCATTTTCCTATACAAATAATTATCTTTCTTTAAAGCAATTCAAACCATGTTCCTGAAAAAGTAATTAAATTAAGTCGCTTGTTATAGAAATTACGTTGAAAGTAATGTCGGCATTTATGTTCTTTTTTTTTTTTTTTTTTTTTCATAAGTTCTTATTTTACGAAGCATTGCAACAAAGTTAACAGTCATTTTAATTAAATGTGTATGTTAAATAAATAAATTATAGCCATGGAATTTGATGAAATCTAGGAAGTATCATAAAAAAAGTAATCATTATTTTTTATGAACACTGGTTTCATGTTTATTAAAATAAAAAAAAGGTAAGCTATTTTGATTAATTTATAAAAGATTCAGAATCGGGAAAAATTTTATTAAATATTAAAATGTTTTACTTATAAGAATGATTCTAAATATTCTTAATATTCTCAAAAATATAATAAGAATTATTTCAAACTTTTTATTTCAAAACGTTAGTTGAATTAACAGCAATAATCTGCAAAAGTCTACGCCATCTCTATTCTAGAAATGCTCCATTTTTGTTTACCTGAGATTCCCTGTTAGCATGAAAATAAATTTATGAAACGATCAACTTAAAAATCGTAAAAAAACAATTTTTAACTCTTAAATAGAAAATAATAATCATGTTTAACTTGTACATAAACAAATTTATCAAGTTTGGTTTTTATATAATTTTTTTCCGCTTTTAACTATTGTATAAAAAATTACATTTAACTCTTGCAAAAAAAAATAATCACAATCAATTTCTTACATGAATGCGTCCAATTTCTTGCATAAAGTTTTAATCACGATCAGCTCCTTACATAAGGATTTAATCATAATCGACTTCTTACAATAATTAATCAAATTCTTACAAGAATTAATCAGGATTCTTACAAGAATTAATCATTGATTGACTTCTTGCATAAAGAATTAATCACGATCAACGTCTTAGATAAGGAATTAATCATGATAGACTTTTTACATAAAGAATTTGTCACGATAGCTTCTTACAAAAGGATTTAATCATGATCGACTTCTTGCATAAAGAATTAATCACGATCAACTTCTTACGTAAGGAATTAATCGTAATCGACTTCTTACATAAAGAATTTAACACTATCAGCTTATTACATGAAGAATTTAACACGATCAGCTTCTTACATAAAGAATTAATCATAATCGACTTTTTACATAAATTAATCACAATTCTTGCATAAGGATTTAATCCTGATTGACTTCTTATAAGAAAAGTTAGTCATGATTCACAAATTCCCATTCACATTAATTGGAGAAAGATTTAATTAGTCAACTATGTTAAATTAAGTTAAAAGAAAAATGCTCTCTAATGAGATATTTGGTGTTTTTATCAATTAGCAAGCTTTTATATCAACTGATAAAGAAAATGAATATTTAATTAGTAAATTCGAAAGAAATACTTTGCAAAATGTATTTATTTCTCGTTAGCAATGAATTTGTATTTACTGATTGCAATGAATTTACGCTATTGCTGTACTCAAAAATTTTCTTTCTATATGTTAATGATAAAATTTTTGTTGATGTCCTATAAATAAATGTTTAACTGTTAATTTTATTTTTTATTAAAAAGTAAAAAGCTTATATTAATATTATAAAACTATAATTTGCGATGTATACAATACCGTCTAAATAAAATGCAAAATGAGTAAAAGTTTTCGATATACAAACTCAGTAAGAGATAAGTGTACGTACATATACAAAAGTGTGCAATGCGTATACCAAATCAGTAAGAAACAAATCTATAATACATATAATAAAGATAAGTGTACATATACCGAAGTGTACAATACATATACCAAATCAGTAAGAGTTAAGTAAACATATACCAAAGTGTACAATATATATACCAAATCAGTAAAAGATAAGTGTTTATTAACTAAAGCAGTTTCAAGGGAGCATTTTAATTTTAATTAAATTTTCAATCCAGTAAACTATTTTACTTATGAATCAAGAAAAGTTTCACGTTAATTTAACATGAACTTGAGAATCATATAATGATTCTGTTCTTCGGTACAAGAATGTTTTTTCACATAGATGCAAATTGAAAATAAGATTTAATTATAAATTAAAAATTATTTCAAGCAAATAATTCAAATGTTTAAACACAGTGAAATTATAAAAAAAATTATATTTTTCAAACACATTGGCTTATCAAAGTACAGAAATAATTCATAGTATATCTTTATAGTTTTATTATTAAGCTAATAATAGAGAGGGTTATTTTAATTCCTTCTGTACTTGATTCTCAATATACGGTTGATGTTAAATAAAACAGAGAACGAAATAATTTACGCAACCCGCATCTTCTTTGTGTAGACCTTTGTGTAGACCCTCTTAACCTTGGACAACTATTATAGAATTAAATAAAGGTTTACTTTCTTTCACAA
Source organism: Caerostris extrusa (assembly GCA_021605095.1). NCBI lineage: Eukaryota > Metazoa > Arthropoda > Arachnida > Araneae > Araneidae > Caerostris > Caerostris extrusa. Next base: position 85,666 of record BPLR01016582.1, on the reverse strand, counting down.
ATAATTTTTGAAAGGAAAAAATAAATTGCATATAATGACTGCAAATCGAGTAAATAAGTTGCTAACTGTAAACAAAGCAACGATTCTTAATTGGCTAGCAAGCTGTTAATGATTTCGGCAAACTTTTGCAACCTATTTAAATCTATTCTTTTGTGTTTATTGGCTTTATTGCATTTATTTAATTAGTACTTCTCCTTTAATTAGAACCTGTATTTATTTATAAACATAAAAAAATACTTTACGTAATGTTGCATTGATTTCAAAATAAGCTTTCGTCAACAAATGTAAGATATAGTTAAGTTACAAGAAAGTGACAAGTTTTTATTTTCGATTGTTAGACTGTTTTAGAATCTGCTAATAGGCAGACGACCTTGGCCTACTATGGAGCTGTTAAACCAATGAAGAAGACTGTTTGAGATTTAAATATTACTGATAAGTCTGTTGACTTGTATACGAGTTAAATTAATAGATAAAAATTTAAATTATATAAATTTTAATAGTACATTAAAAATATGAAACAAAATTTAGCATGAAAATGGCATATACAAAGAACGGTTTGCTTCATTTTAATATGGTCATACACCACTGACACAGTAATAATGTAACAGATCTCGTATTACCGAGAAATAGCTTCTTTTACTATATACAAAGAAAATAGGGAAATGAATGTCTTCCTGATAACATTAAGGGAACATTGTCTCATTTTTTACAAATGAGAAAATCGGAAAACTCTCACACAACTAAACTACGAGCAGAAGAATTAATTAGAATCTGTATTTACTTATAAACATAAAAAATGGTTTACTTATGTTACATTGATTTCAAAATAAGTTTGCGTCAACAAATATAAAGTATAGTTAAGTTACAGGAAAGTAATAAATTTTCTATTTCCAAATGCTAGACTGTTTTTGATTTAAATATTGTAGATAAGTCTGGTAATTTATATATAAGTTAAATGAATAGAATAAATTTAAGTTGTATAAATTGACAAACAAAACATGTTGTTGTTAAACAAAATATAGCATGATACTGACATGAAAATGACCTATACAAAGAACTGTTGCCTTATTTTAATGTGGTCACACGCTACTGATCATTTATATTAGGTATGTAACAGATCTATCATTACCGAGAAATGTCTTCTTTTACTATATATAAAATAGAAAATAGGGAAACGAATGTCTTCCTGGTGGCCTTTTAAGTGAATTTTGCCTCATATGTGTCACAAATGAGAAAATTAGAAAAATACCCACATGACTAAACTACCAACAGTAAAGAATACTGTCAGCGAACTCGTGTACACGACATTTTAATACCATTTATTTACTTACCATTTTTACCATTTATTAATACCATTACTAGTGTATATACCACGAAAATAGTATTTCTTGTATATAACATTTTCGTGTATACACCATTTTTTTTTTCATTTTATTTATCTATGGCTAATATTATGACTGAAATAGAAAGCGGACATTCAAAACCTGTCAACTCTCTAACCTACAAAGTCGTGGTAGTGAAGAAAAGATTTAAAAAAATAGTAAATTTCAGCCTTGTCAATTTATTTTTGCAGCGTGTACTTTTAAATCGAAAAGTTTTTGAGTGAGCACAGGAAAACTTTAAATGTACTATTTAGATACAGAACCATTGTAGCGCGGAAAATGCAAATTTAAAGTAAAGCCAAGAAACTGCGTTTTGTCACGAAATGCAAAAGTTGCAGCCGTTTCTGAAAGTTTAAATAACGTGGGAAGTTAACCATTCACATTCTTTCAGAAGCAGACTTTCAGATTGAAATAAGAAATCTTATATCAAATGAATTAGACAGATACCGTTTCTGCTTGGATTTCTGTAACTGAAACGCGGTGCTTGGATTGGACGGATAATTTATATATCTTTATCGGCTATTCAGATTAGCTAATTGATTTTGAGATTTATTGCCGAAAGTCAATTAATGAAAGTAATGAATTTTTAAGATAGATAGTATGTATTTGAAAATACTAGCGAAACTGTTTCTCAAATACGATTCAAAATAATATTTCATGTCAGTGCAATTTAAAGTTATAAATTTCTCAAGAGTTTCTAAACATCAGAAATTGTGTTTTTATGTGATCTATGAAAGTTAAAAAACAAAGTGAAAAATACTGAGCCAAAATAACTTGCAAATAGCATTATTTGAATTTCCATTGGTGTTACATTTAATAATATATTAATTAACCGAATAAAAACTTAATAAATGTAAAATTAAGTAGATTCAATCATAAATTCATTGAAAAATCATAAATTCATTGAAAAATCATAAATTTATTTATTCACTCATAATCATAAATTCATTCATTCATAATCATAAATTTATTCATTCATAAATAATCATAAATTCATTCATTCATAAAATTCATTCATTCAAATCATAAATTCATTCATTCATAAATAATCATAAATTAATTCATTCATAAATAATCATAAATTCCTTCATTCCTAAATAATCATAAATTCACTCATTCATGAATAATCATAAATTTATTCATTCATTAATAATCAAAAATTCATTCAATCTTAAATAATCATAAATTCATTAAAATCTCAATAACCAATACGAGACGTTACAAATTAAAGCATTAGAACAATAAAAAAATCAATAAAAAAAAAAAAAGAAAACACTTTAAAAAGTACTGCCACAATTATCTATAAATAAAATATATAGAATTTTTTTAACTTAACTATTAACGAAATTTTTTTTTTTTTGTCCTTTTCCCAAAGAATAATTCTAGAATATTTATGATTTATGAAACAATTTTTATAAATATATTAGCGATATAAAAATCGAAAATGAAGCGAATATTCCCACTGCATATATATATATAACTTTATAGAAACTTACATTAATATTAAACTACAATTTCACTGTTTTTTTTATAAGCAGTCAAATTCAGATTTTTCAGTCAATTTAAATAAGTTCAACCTTACATTCTGACAACATAGGAATTTTCGCTGATTGCAAAAATATTCTATGGTACATCTATTTAGCTATTGCAAAGTTTCATCTAGAGATTCCAGTGATAGGTATTATCTTCGAAATGTCAAACTGGGTCTGAGAACAATTTCGAAACTTCACCTTGAGGATCAACCTTCTCAGAAATGAGGATCAGGGCATTACATTTCCTCAGTGGGAAACGAAGTAGTTCAGATAAATGAGTTTAGACGAAAGCGGTTTAAATGCACTAACTCTCTCAACGTTTATGAAGAATCTGTTTGTGACTTTTGAGAAAAGTCCTAGAAATATTTTAGGTTTCATATGCCTGGGAAATATTCTCTATTTTTCATACAGCAAACATGTCAGTTTGAATAACTGGAAAACATACTTTAGTTGCAGTTTAAAGAGTTTTATACAAAGGAATATTGAAAATATAAAATATATAAAATTATGATTATTGTTTTCGAGGATGGAGTTTTTCGTTTCCTTGATCACTTTCAACGATTATTATTGGTTATTTTTTAATTTCTTTCAAGTGCTATTCTTATTTGTTTATTTAAATTTCTTTCACGATCTAATAATTATATAGTTAAACAATGTAAAATTGTTCAAAAAAATCGTCTGGGGAAAGTAAAAACTATGTTTGTTATTACTATGACTTTATTGGAATTCAATCTATTCAAATTTGACCACTCACAATAGAAACAAAACAAACATATAAACAAATCAAAATTACAAAGGAAAAAAGACTAGACATTCTTAACAAAGACGACCAAAAGGCTTTAAAAATAGTTGAAAACAAGCTAAATATTCTAAGGATAAAATTAAAAAAAAAGCTAGCAGCTTAAATAAAAGTCTGTGTGAGCAGGATATCTTTTCTCTGGCCCTCCAGTAAAGAGTACACATCACCACTCTGTTGTAAGTTAGAGTCCAGCCCCGAGCAAACAAGTACATGGGACTTATTCATTTTCTCTGTTTTAACAAAAACAATGTTATTTAAATTATTTTGGAATACTATAGTTTTTTTTTTTTTTAATTTAAAATTTCTCATATGCTTTTTGTTCTTACATTAAATTCTAAATTTTACGGGCAGCATGTATATCGGCTCAGCCGATTGATTTCCATACGTTTTTAAATTTTTTTTTACTTTATTTAATTTCTTTTCTTTATTGATTTTAGTTAAGAAAATACTGCACATATTTTTCTCCCTTAAATAAATAAAAAATAAATTATCCCAATCTATTAAAATTACAATTGTTTAATAAGTTATGTTCAATAAAATTTTCAAGTTATAAAATGAATCATTTCAATAGAAGACTATAATTACCTAAACAAAATAATCTATTGCTAATGTTAAAGATAATTTTTATAAAGAGAAGAATAATAAATATATTTTTTTTCGAAAAAAAAGTTTCTTTTCAAAAATAAGATCTAGATATAAAAAAAAAATTAATAAAGGAAAAACGATGAAAAAAAGCAAAATGTGAATTGTGTTAAATGCTTGGAAATCTGAAATATGTTAGTAGTGAAAAGCAAGTTTAAGATAGAGTGAAATGTCAAAAATACATGACACACTATTTGGATGAATATAAAAATTATTTTTGTGCATTAATAAAACTATAAACGATTATATCTTTTCCAATTAGTTTATTTGTTCCGTGATCGCGAATTTCCACAAATTTCTCTTTATCAACTACCTATAATGATGAATTTTTACAAATAAAAGGCAATAACTTTCATATCATGAGATTTAGATATGAAAAGATTTAATAAAGGGTAAAACGATAAGAGAAGCAAAATGTGAATTGTGTTAAATATGCTAGTAGTTTAAAGCGAGCTTATGGTAGAGTGAAGTGTCAAAAATGCATGACGCACTATCTGGATAAATATAAAAAATATTTTAGTATAACAATATGACTATGTAATATTTTATTTTTTCCATTTGGTTTTTCTGTTTCGTGAAGCTAAATTTTAGAATAGCGAATTTCACCATATTTTTCGTTATCAGATAACTAAAATGATGAATATTTACTCAAAAATAAAAGATAATAACTTTCAATCATAAAATGTAGATATTAAAAAAATTTTTATAAAGGATAAAACGATGAGAAAATGAAAAATGTGAATCGTGTTATAATTTCCCCTGCGATCTCAAATTTATAGTTATTATAAAACACTAACGCAAATTTTTTACATGTTTATTGAAATATTTATTTAAATAATTATAAAATATTAAAATAATATAATGCATTTCTTTCAAAAAATTTATATTTATTATACAACACTAATGCATATTTGTCTTTCCCCCTACACATCAAAATAATATAAACAGATATCAAATCGAAAACTTACACTCACAGAAAAGAAATATTTCCTTGGTTAATTAATACATAAAGAAAGAGGATAAAAAAAGAAAAGCCACACTTAATTCGTTCATTCTCTAAACAATTGTGCTACAGTAAGAAAATCAGAGTTCGAGATATAAAAAAGAAATTCTCGATTTCAAAGAAACCGATCTAATTTGCATTGTTTAGCCTTCTTCGTTTTCGGGTGATATTCTTTGTGTACTAACTAGACACTTAATTACGCTGAGCTTTAATCAGGAAAAAGTAATCTTACTTTATCAGTTCATGAAAGAGATAATAAAAGTTAATAAGGAAAAGTGTTGAGAAAAGCAGTCTCAAACTCCCAAATCAATTTAAACTTCCTTGGGAGTTAGGTGAAACTGTTGATTAATACGCAGAAGTGAGATGTAGACATTATAATGAAATTTTTCTTAGAAGATAAAAAAAAAAAAAAAGAGAAAATAATTTGATCAAACGCCAAAACAATTTTGGTATTATGGTTCAGTTTGTTATGATAATAAAAAGAATTTGTGCTCATTATTTTTTTTTTTTAGTTCCTGTGTTGGTTCCTGGTATTAGATCGCCATAAGCTCCTTAGTATGCATTGATTTCTTTTGGAAAAATATTTTTCTTAATAATAAGCATTACCAATTAATAAATACAAATTCAAAATAATAAATTTATTTTTTTGGTAACGCAATCACTAATTAAACTTATTATAATTCTTAGAAATACTGAAATTGTGTTAGTATTATTTATTCTTAGCAAACTTTACAATCTCCTTAAATAATTATAAGAGAATTTTTGAAAGTTATGTAGAAAATCATCATTAATGATTTATGTATCACGGACATTTATTTATTCTACAGAATGAACATGAAAAGTCTTCTTCAATAAAATTCTCAATTTATGATTGTTGTTATGGATTAAAAAATATTTAACTAGAAAGTTAACTCAAGCACATATGTACTTAAATTTAATCTGATTTTTTTAAAACTGAAGTATATATAAATCATTTATAAAATGATTTATAAATTCAACAATTACTAAATTCAATTGAACGTATATTCATAATTGTAAATTCAACATATAAGTGTATTATAGCATTTTTTCTCACGAAAAATATTTTGGAGTTTCATTCCCAGGAGAGAAAAGGTATGTTGTTTGACAAATATATAATAAACCCACCACTCAAATTTGAGAACAGACGGCTTTTATTGTGGGTAGCTATTTTACATGCAATTAGAGTTTGTACTAATGAGAACAAACTGCACTCAAATCTGATAGGAGATATGAATAAGTGAAGAAATTAGCGAATGTCTGTGTCTACAGATTGAATATGATATACTATACTATGTTTTTCCATCGTGATTGGTAATAGAGCACGAGCTGAGAAATCTCTACTCCAATGAGAAGCGAGGGAAGCTGATTCTTCCCCCCTTTCCTCTTGACGGATTTTCTTAAAAGGAGATTTTTGGTGAAGAAAAAATTATTTTTATATTTTTGCTAAGTTGTGCACCATAATTCTTTTATAACGACTAGTGAATAGTTAGGTTTTTATTGCACGTTTTTACCCTTTTTTTTGTTAGAAAAATAAAAGGATGGAATAAAATAAAAAAAAAAATGAAAAATAACTAAAAATCGGTTCTGATTTTGGTCTTTTTTGGGGGGGATATAATTATTTGCTTTTCATATCATACTTCATGGCTCCCACAGTTCAGCATAACCCTTTCAGTTTGTTTATTTACAATACTATGAGATTCTTCTGTTTACTTTTTACAATAGTTATGGCATCGACAACTGGTCCCTAATTGTACCGAACTTAAACTTAACTTCAAATTCTTTTATTTTTGCATTTTACTTTTATTTATTTTTAGTATTTTTAAATTTTTTTTTTGAGTACCACTTTAACTGAATTTTGAAATTTTATCTTGTATTTTTTACCAACATTAATTAAACAGACAACTATAATTATAAGCATATCTATGAATTAAGATGAGGAGGTTTAAGGGGTATTTCCCCCTGTTGGTACTCCGTAATTGGTACGCCAGTTGCCAGGTGAAGAAAAAAAGAGAGTTCTGCGACGAGTCGACTATAAGTGTTGTGTGTTTCTTTTCTCTGAAATGACTGGATAGGCAGGAATTCTCCGTTTTAAAAGTGGACCCCTTGCGGTTTCCTGAAACACGGCTTGTGATAGTTAAAGGTCTGCCACAGATCAGGTGTTCAGATTCGTCGTAAACTCCAGAACTCGGAAATATCTATAAGTAAACTGCATTTGTGTATCTAATTTATATCCTTAATTTTTCATTTTTGTAAATAGAGTTCTGTATACATATATATAATCTTTTTAAATAAAATTTAAAGTGTTCCCATGAACCTGAAAGTAGCTTCTTCTTGAAGCCGTTATAGGTCTAGTTTAAGCCGAGACGTTACAAGTATACAACGTATAAATGTATATAATAATTTCAAATATGATCTTTATTAAAAAAAATATATTTTCTTAAAAATTCTAAACAATATATATAGTTTCTATAAAAATAATAAAAATAATTATTTCTTTCAAAAATATTTTATTTTCACATCTTTATTAAAATAGAAAAACAAAAACATTTTCTCATAAGGAATTTTACAAAAAAAAACTAGCTCAAAATATGCTTAATAGCGTTGAAAATTTTATATGAATTCCTTTTAAGCAAGGCAAATAAAGATTTATGCATCAGTAACTTTGATGAATTATGTAGAATAAAATTTTAATCCTTACAGAACAGTTTCTTAGTTGACTTTCTGTTTTTCGCGCTTTTATTTATAAGAAAAAGTCACATCTCTTTTTTTCTATACATACAGAAAAAATCCATTTCTTGTGGAAACAAAAAAGGTATTACCATCAGAAAATGTAAGCTTTGAAAGTATGCTGCTACTGGACTTCAACAAAAATTCAATTTTGAATACTCTATTGAAATTTTTTCAAGATGTGCCACGTTGTTCCCAAAACATAATGTGGTCAAGAACTTTGGAGAGATATGTTCCATTGCATTTGTCCAGAGAACAAAAGAAAAATGTTACATTTTTTAGGAAAAATAGCTTTCAATCCTACTATATTTGTAAATATTATTTATTATAAATATTTGAAGGATTTTGAATGCAAATTTTAAAATAAAAAAACCACTTTAATATTTATAAAACAATGATTTTTTCGATAATTAAATAAAGAATTTTAAGATCATTTTCAAAAGTGGTGATTTGAAATAAGTCTAACTGGTTTGCATTTAGAAGACTTAGTATTCACGCTTGATAAAAGAAAATAACTTTTGAAATTATTTCACTTATTAATTCTATTTGATATTAATTATGACAAGGAAATCAAATTATTTTTAAATTATGGATCAAATTAACAGGGCACCATGTTTTGTGAAATAATAATTTTTGTATTCTACAAAAATTATTTTGTAAATATAAAATTACTCTACAATATCAATTTACAATTAACAAAATATTAATAACTTTTTTATCTAAATTGAATTTTATAAAAAAAAAAAATCTTGTACAAAATTTAAGGTAATGAGCAAAAATGTTATATATGTTCTGTATATTCCAATGTGTGAGAGTAATTGCAAATAATTAAATTATGTAAATATTTATTTTGCTTTAATAATTTAATAAGTACTAAAAATAAATATTTCATTTTAATTGCTACTTACTTTTCAATGTTAAACAATGAGAAGCAAATTAATTATAGTTTTTTTCTGTATCAACTCAAGTTAAAGTATAGTAGAGAATAAAATAGAATTCTTACTAGTTAATAATTTCATAAAATACGAACTTTGTCACTGTATCAGGATACATTATATTTTCACTTTATCTATAGCATCTATATTAATTTTCAGAAGATAATACTTTTAAAATTTTATAATGACATATATTCACAATTTATTTTAATAAGTAATGTGGAAAATTTTGATGCAGACGTAGGCTTTGATAGCACATAAAATTTTAAATAACTTAACATAATTATGATGTATAAAATAAAATTTGATATTTTATGGATTAAACTTCTAAAGTCAGATGTTTTATCAGGTAATAAAATAGCTACAAGCTTTTACAAAAAAAAGAAATATGTCATTATAGTTACAAGATTCATATAATATTTTATCTAATAAAGTTTCAAGAAAGAAAACAATACAACTTCTATGAAACAAAAATAAGAATGTATTTTAAATATTAAATGTTCGTAATATAATATAGAAGGAAAATTATGTTATAGGAAATTTTTTGAAAGAATATCTGGAATGATCAAGCTCACAAATAAGATAAAAACACTGCAAAATGTTACTTAAATACAGTCATCAATTCATTGTAAAGGCTCTAACCGTATGAAGTGTTTCAATAAAATATTTGTATGAGAAAATATAATATGATTAAAATTTTGTACGATAAAAAGGAAAATAACTACTGTTTGTCTTAAAACATTTTCAAAGACTTGACATGAGGCAGACAGTAGTTTTATTTTTGCTTTAAATTCATCAAATACCGTTTAGAAAAATATTTTCACTTCACTGAAAAACCAGCATCGGAGAATAAATAAAAAGCCTTGAATTGATTGAAAAAAAAACTTTAATGTCTGACATGAAAGCAAAAGCTACATATCTATGAATAAAGAAACATTATGTATTTTCGTTCTTTTAATTCAGTTATCAAATTTCTTTTAGTTTGCGTTAGTTTTATTAAAAAATGTTTTTGGAATAAAAATGTTTGTAATGCGTTTCATCTTGCATTTTTTTTTCCTTTTCATTGATTTTCTTTCATCCCATTTTCTCCTGGAGAATTTTGACTTTTTAAGAAAAATAATTACATAAAAAGTTCCTTCGTGATAAACGACCAACCAAAAAGTTATGAAATATTATTCATTAACAGCAGATGCTACTAGCAAAAAAAAAAAAATAATAATAATAAATTAAAATAAAATATTACCAGAAGACTAAACAAGACTCCTGTGCTTTAATGCATATTCTGAAGCGCAAACGTTGATGGAATCAGTCAACCGGTAAGTAATTTCTTTTCTCTAAATCCTAATTTACGATTGCATTCTTTCTTTCATTTAAAATAACAAAGATGTATCTTTCTTTTAATTCTGTGAAGAAATAAAATTTAATTCACATTACCTTCAGGACTTTTCTAAGTTTTAAATGCCATGAAATGATTTCCAGACTTGTGACATAGTAATTAAAGTGTAGGAGGACATACGTTTGAATCAGCTAGAGGCAAGAATTCCAGTCATTTCTTTCAGAAAGGAAGATATTCGATAGAGGTTGTTACAAAATGTATAGTAACAACTTGACGAGTTTACATGCTTTTCCATATAACAATCAGATATGAGGGGAGGTACCTTTAAAGATACTCCCAAAAGCAATCATCTACTCCCTAAGTAGGTTTTTGTGGCATACATAAATAAAAGACGAGATACTCAATGTATAAAAAAACAGCGATTTATGAATACTTACATGTGAAATGAGTAATAAAGAAGATAATATAAGGCTTGATAATCCAGAAATTCCAAGTAATTTTTCGTTATATAAATTAACTGACTCATACATACAGTAGTAAGCAATGAAAATAAACCATTTATATTTTTTTATGAAGATATAGATTTAAATAATACAATTAAAAGAAAATAATTGATCAGTTTGCAACAAGAACGTATGGTTGTCTCATTGTTCCTGTTATCACCTCATCCTTTAAAATAATTGCACGAGAGATTTTTTCCATGATCCATGATTGCAACAAAATCATATTAGTCTTTTTGAAATGAGTCTTATAGAAAGGAGAGAGAGACTTAGAATAAGTGTGGTATATGTTTGATTCATTGCAAAATGTCAACAATTTCCAGTATTACTTTTACAAATTGAACTGTCGAGATTTAAAAGTATTATTTATATTTAAAAATGAATTATCATTTTAATTTAAACTGATACTTTTTAAAAATGTCTCTACAAATATGAAAAACTAGTTGGATCCGTTTTTTTATACTGCTGATATAAAAATTATATATACTATTATACTACTAATATTATTGCTATATAACATCATCTTAAAATAGATATATGCTTACGCCAATTCGTCTGAAGATTGATTTTAATATTGAAAGTTTGAACCGATGCAATAATGCTTGATATTCCTGACGTATAATCATCATGTTAATAATTGAACGGTGATTGAAATTCATTCAAAGTGGTAAATGAATATGAGACTAATATTTGAGATTCACATTTAACCATAAATAGAAGTTTCCTTGTATATTATAATTTGACATTGTGTTTAAAAATAGTGAGATCTTAGATAAAAAAATACTTGGCTTACATTTTTTTTTTTTTTATCTTTTTGATTATCGCATTGTCAGTTAATTCATTAGTTACATGAGAATAAGATTGCAGTTCTTGATAAGTTAATTAAACCTTTTTGTAACATTTTGTAAGCCTTAGATATTAATAAATTATTGGGTAAATATTTTAAATTTGTTAATATGTATTTTCACACTTAATATAATAAGTATGCAAAAGCAATTTAACTTTGCAGAACCAATTTATAAGTTTAAGATAAATTAAATTTTGCAGGTTATTGATATTTGGATGTTTCTAAAAAGATTAGAACATTTAGGTTTTTTCATTAATTGAAAAATAATTTTGAAATTCATTTACCCTTTCTAACTACAGTGAAATACTTAATAAATAAGAGTTGACATGATTATATACCAAATTCAAGTTATTTTTACAGACATTAAAATGGCAGTAATAACAGAGCATCTTGGGTAACTTTTAAATAATTATTATTATTAAAAACAATTTTTGATTATAGTTAACTAATATTTATTATTATTTTATTTTGAATTATTAAACTTCTAAATAAAACACTAATTATAAATAATAATAATATAAAAATTGTAAAAATTTGAATGCAATTATCATTTGCCTTTAGACTACAAAACGTTAAAAAATGACTACCAATCCAAAAAAAAAAAAAAAAAAAAAAAAAAAACACCATTGCACGCATAGTCGAAGATATTAAAAATCTAGACTCTTTATAATTTATCAAAAAGGTTAAAATTAGACATACTTCAATAAACTGAACTCAAAAGACGAACTTGCCTGGAATTAAATGATAGATTAATTCGAAATAGTTTTTTCTGCGATGGGCAATGCATTAATCACACATAAGCAACGTGTCACTAAAAGTTAATTGCATGCACGTTGTACCTCACCTCTGCATTCGGACATCTCGCTTTAATGTTCGATTATATCTAAATATAATTAGCATTGCATTAGCATGTTTCACGAGCGTGCAGTTTTGAACTTTTCCTTTAATTATAATTTTAATTATTCCACTTGTAAAAAATTCAAAGTAGTAAGAGTTTCTAAAAAAAGTTTGAGAATTTTTCAAATGCATTTTTAATGTTGGAAGAATAATTTGTGATAAAAATTCTTTTTGTAAAATAATTATGAATTCAGAAATCGAGGAACTTTTTTTATTTAATTGTATTAATTAGCTTAATGACCAAAAATGAATCGTTATTAATCCCAAGAAAGTATTATCGTTTAATTGTAAATGTTTTTTAATTTCATTTCTGCATCTGAAATAACATATTTTTAACTTCGCAGTTGAAACTATTTCAGGATATTCAGCTCCATGATTGCTTCTGTTAACGCTTTTCAGTTTATCTATTTCATTCATGCTTATGTTAGTTACATAATAGCTTCGTATTATTTATTTTATTCAACATAACAGTATAGTGTAATATTATTTGCGTAATTGTAGAATATTATTTAATTGTATATACATATACAAAAACAAGAGACTGAATTCTGTTGGTTTTCAAGACATTAAGCATTGGAAACTGTTTATTTCGATAATTTTCATTAAGTATTTTATAAGACTTCCAACACTATGTCCCATTTTAAAATTGCGCTCAGCAAAGTAGCTATGTCTGATGGCTAAGGGACTAACTATCTGGCCCTCGCTGCCACGGATTTCGGGTTCAAGTCCCGGCGGTGAAATGGAAATTGAGCCGTTCGGAATCCACTTTAAACCATAGGTCCCAGCCTAATATGACTGTAGAGCTTGGGCATAGGGCTGGCAACCCTACCCGTAAAAAGAAAACATATGTTTCAGAATCTGTCAGATGGCAGACGGCGGCTTGCTCCACCAAAGGGTTGTTGCATCAATGAAAAAAAGAAAAGAAGAAGTAAGTAGCTGTGTTTTGCTGGACAATGCATTATACACAAATCTATTGTGATCATTACATTTACAAATCAAAATTTTGCGGCAAGAATAGTAAAAATCATTACATAGACATTCGATACTTAAAAAATTGTATAAATATAATAATAAACCAGCAAACCCAATATCAAATCAATATAATAAAAGTATAATATAAATCAATATAATATAAAGGAAGAATTTGATGATTGTATAAAAAAAAGAGGGAAATTGAATGGGAATAGTATAAACATTTTTTTTCTGTATCCATAGTAAAATAACTCCAAAGAATCTTTTACAAAAAAGTAATAGCTGGTTAAGATACATTCATATACACGTGAAATTTCTATAAGGATAAACGTATCTCAAAAAATACTTTATATTTGATACAAGAATAAAATATTGCCAATTCTTACATGTTGACGATCTTAAGTACATTCGTTTTCCTTGGAAACCTTTATTGAATACATAACATTTTCATATATATATATATATATATATATATATAAAAGAGAGGAATTGAATGTTAATAGTGCAAACATTCTTTCATCTATTCTGTATCCATAGTAAAAGAATTGCAACAAAATGTTCTACAAAGTAATGAGCTGGTTAAGATACATTCATACACGTGAAATTTCTACAAGAATGAACGTATCCCAAAAAATACTATATTTGATACAGAATAAAATATTGCCAATGCTTACATGTTGACGATCTTAAGTACATTCGTTTTCCTGGAAACCTTTTATTGACATAACATTTACATTTTCATATATATATATATATATATAAAGAGAAGAATTGAATGTTAATAATGCAAACATTCTTTCATCTATTCTGTATCCATAGTAAATGAACTGCTACAGAATCTTTTACAAAATAATGAGCTGGTTAAGATACATTCATAAACGTGAAATTTCTATAAGGATGAACGAATCCCAAAAGTACTATGTTTGATACAGAACAAAAAACAGTCAATTCTTTACACTTGACGATCTTAAGCACATTCGTTTTCCTGAAAACTTTTATTCAATACATAACATTTTCTTTGGCAGAAGTGAAACTTTTTACGTAAGGCTTTTCAGGATTACTTGATACAAATTTATAATCAAATGTTTGTCAACAGAGAATCCTCTTTCAAAACCTTCACCGAATGTTTCCTTTCAGATATATTCGTCGAATTGACGATATGTATTGAACAGCTGCCGAGTAGTTTGACAGAATAAATCTGGCAGAGTCGAAATCGTAATGTATTCGCTCAAAAAGAGCACGGAAAGCTGTTTTCATTCGTGCGACAAAGATTTCAGCACACAACTTCCCTGGATTAAACTTGCTACAGATAAATGCGCCACCATCGAATAAAGTTCTTTTTTGTTTCACTTGAAATTTATTGCTTTGTTTCATAAAATCCATTTCACTCTAAAAATGAAGACTTTTCATCGTAGATAGTATGAGTTAAAGCAAAAAAGTTACAGCTCCATAATGATATATATTGTTTATGTGACGTGACACAAAATTCCGTAAAATACTTTATCTTTTGATATTTCTTTTACTTCTCCTCTTTACGGTTTTTATTTATTTTCGTTCGCCTAAATGTATTTTGATATTATTTGAATAAAAATCAGTAAACATTATTTTATGTACTTATGTTAAGGTATAAAATGATGCTTAAAAAAGAGATATCAAAGAAAGTGAGCGAAATAAATCGACTTTTGAAATTGCGAATTGTCAAGTGATACAGATAAAAACTTTTCCGTGTTATTCATGCTAACAACGTATTCAATTAATATTTATTTTATAAATCGGAATAGAATAATTTGACATTTAAGGATGAAATATAAACTAATAAATTACTTAATCATTTATTGCCCCATTTCACTCTAAAAACGAAGACTTTTCATCGCAGATAGTATGAGTTAAAGCAAAGGTTACAGCTCCATAATGATATATATTGTTTATGTGACGTGACACAAATTTCCGTAAAATACTTTATCTTTTGATATTTGTTTTTCATCTCATCTTTTTATTTTCGTTCGCCTAAATGTATTTTGATATTATTTGAATAAAAATTAGTAACCATTTTTTTATTTACGTATGTGAAAATGGCAACAAATAGAGGAAGCAAAATAAATCGACTTTTGAAAATTGCGAATCATCAAGTGATACAGATAAACATTTTTCAGTGTTACTCATATTAATAACGAATTTCATTTATGTTTCTTTTATAACTCAGAGTAGCATTTTAAAACTTGGTATTTAAGGCTAAAAATAAAACTAATAAATTACTTAATCATTTATTGCTGTGTTTTTTAAAATCCATTTCACTCTAAAACGAAGACTTTTCATCGCAGATAGTACTAGTTAAAAACAAATGTTACAGCTCCATAATGATATATATTGTTTATGTGACTTGACACAAAATTCTGTAAAATACTTTATCTTTTGATTGATTTTATTTATGATTTTTTTATTTCTTTTCGTTCGCCTAAATGTATTTTGATATTATTTGAATAAAAATCAGTAAACATTATTTTATGTACCTATGTTAAGGTATAAAAATAATGCTTTAAAAGAGATAGCAAAGAAAGAGAGCAAAATAAAAAACGACTTCTGAAAATTGCGAATTATCAAGTGATACAGATAAACACTTTTCCGTGTTATTCATACTAACAACGTATTCAATTAATATTTCTTTTATAAATCGGAATAGACATTTTTTGACATAATTGACGACATAGACATAATTTGACATTTAAGGATAACTAATAAATTATTTAACCATTTATTGGTGTGATTCATAAATTACTTAATCATTTATAGCTCCATTTCACTATAAAACGAAGACTTTTCATCGCAGATAGTATGAGTCAAAGTCCATAATATTATATATTGTTTATGTGACGTGACATACAATTCCATAAAATACTTTGTCTTTTTGATATTTTTGTTTACTTCTCATCTTTAAGGTTTTATTGATTTTCGTTCGTTTAAATGTATTTTTTATACTATTTGAATAAAAGCAGTCAGCATATTTTTTTATTTACGTATGCTAAAATGCCAACAAAGAGAGGAAGCCAAAAATAAATCGACTTTTGAAAATTGGGAATCATCAAGTGATACAGATAAACACTTTTCAGTGTTACTCATATTAATAATGAATTCCATTAATAATATTTTTTATAAATGAATCAGAAAGTAGCATTTTAACTTAACATTTAAGGCTAAAATAAAACTAATAAATTATTTAAATCATTTATTTATTTTCCATAAGGAAGATTTATTCTTTTATATGTTAAAATGGCAACAAAAAGAAGCAAAATAAATCGACTTTTCAATGCGAATCATCAAGTGATACAGATAAACACTTTTGAGCGTTATTCATAATATTAACGAATTCCATTAATAATTTTTTTATAAATCAGAGTAGCATAACTTAACATTTAAGGCTAAAATGAAAACTAATAAATTATTTAAACATTTCATTATTTTTTCCATGTGAAGTTTGTATGTTTTAATTTTATTAATTTAAAGTGGTATCACTTTAAACAATTAAAAAAACTATATCTTAAAATTTAAAACTTATAATGTAAATAAGGTTTTAATTATTTTTTATTTTACAACAAATTATTCAAATTATTTAAGAATTATGAAATATCTAAAGAAACTCAAGTCTTTTAATATCTATCAGTATTTAAAAGATACAATGTTTTTACATTTTTATGTGTATTTATACATTAATATTTCAATAAAAATTATAAAATTTACAAATTAAAAATAGTATTTTTGATTGTGAATTATGTTTTGAAATTAATTCAGAGTAATTAAAAATATTTTACAAAATTTGATATTTATGTTACCATATTTATTAACAAACAGTAATAAATTTATATACACTTTTCCGAAAGAAATGTAAGCAATATATCAATAAAAATTGTGTTTCAAAATTAGTTATTATGCATTTTCGGTTAATTAAGTAAACATCCGTTATTTTCAAGCATCAAACATATGAAATGTTTTGTCCATAAGTAATAAATCCATATATATATACAACAGGAAAAATCTTGCATATTCATAAAATTAGACATTTTAATTATGTATTACAAAAATTCCTTTTAATGAAATAAATGA
Source organism: Caerostris extrusa (assembly GCA_021605095.1). Taxonomy (NCBI): domain Eukaryota; kingdom Metazoa; phylum Arthropoda; class Arachnida; order Araneae; family Araneidae; genus Caerostris; species Caerostris extrusa. The sequence continues at coordinate 67,975 of BPLR01016582.1, read as the reverse complement.
TAGATGATTGAAACACATAAGATTGTAACCATGCTTCCTTTTAAGCACTAGCAACAGCGCCCCCTGTGGCATTCAGGAGAAATGATCAGTTGGCCTACAGACTCTCACCCGAAAGGAAGTATATTTCACGCATCCTGCGTGGGTGCTCGTTTTAAAAGTGGAATTCTATCACGAATCTATATTATGTATTAAATGTCATATGTCTCTAATTGTATGTAATGGTGTTTGTGTGTAAATAAAACTGTAAGTTCTACAACCTGTGCCTCAAGTATCTCAACCCAACCACACGGTTACAATCTGGTTTCTCAACGAGAATACTACAAAATATCTTAAAATCATTAGTTAATTGAAGCGACTTAAAAATGATCGTCTAATTTAATTAAAAAAATTTTTTCATAAAAATTCCTTTTGAACAATTTTGTGATTTGCATATGTTTCCAGATCTCCTATAATCTATATATTTATAAAAAACGTATTATTTTTATTAATTTAAATTTATAATAGCAAAAAAATCAATGAAAAATATCTTAATCTTAAAGGAAATTTCCATGTGTTGAAATTGAAACAAGTGATTAATGTTAATAAAATTTATATTTTATAAATAATTCTACCCAATTAATGTCACTCATTGACATTTGAATTTCCTATATACAAAGATTAGAAACAATATAAAAACTATTTAGCTAAAGTAAGCTTCTTAAGTTTTTTAAGACTATTTAAATGCAATTTTGTCTAGACAGTTACATATAAAAGATGAATATGCAGTGTACCATAAAATAGAATGAGTTATTTGAGTCAAACAAAAGGGATGTACTGTTACAGTGAAAAACAATATGCCTTCTAATTTTTCCTGTTTAGATAGTTAAAATTACAATTTTACAAAATAGATTTAGCCGTGTTTTTAAAATGACTTCATTTCCATGTAAATATGCATATTGTCCTTTAAATGTATAGGTTTCAACAATAGTCTACAGTTTTTTATATGTCTGTACATTATTGATTTTCTTCCTAATAAATTTTATTCATATTATAAAATAGAAAATATTGTAGATTAATCTTCCAAAATCTTAATAAATTAAAAAAATAACCTTTTATATATTAATAACTTTGCATTTCCTGTTTAGTTCTTGTAAGAGTTTTGTCCTTTGAAGTGCACCCCTTTTTCAATGCTAGTTTCTTTATTTTTTGTTCTTTAACTAACCAACAAAGCTGAATCATCTTGTTAAAGGAAACTGCTGATTTGAAACATTTGTAGAAAATCAATTGCCCTCAGATGTATATATCTTTGTTTAGTTACAAAAACAGGCTTTAAGTTATGAAGTAAATTAGAGAGTATTTATTTAATTACGTTCCTTCGTGAGTTTTTGTGTTGTTATCGTAAGTCTAGTTTATGTAACATGTGAACAATATAATAGCTTTTATCAAATTTTCTTTTGGAGGTAATGTCATAATAAATATTTTTTTATACTTGTTTCATTTGTACTTCAATTAGTTTTTCATAGATGATTAAAAGCTTGATTTTTTTAAAGAACATAATGTTAATAAAAAAATATTACTACCTGTCGACTAAATAGCAATTAGTATTTAATTTAAGAATTGTTATTTAGTTATTAAATCAATATATTATTGAATAAATACATTGATCAAGTACATTTTTCTTATAATATATTTAAATGAAAGCCATTTGATATAATGCCTTTTAATTTATGGAAATTTGTAACAAATAAATACAATTTTACAATATTTGTAATAAGTACTGAAAATAATGATTCAAGAAATTCGACTCATTTAATAACACAAACATATATAATAGCATACATAGAATATCATAGAAATTAATCTTTGATTTTATTTCAACCATTTGACTTATTTTTGGTACTACTTGTTTTAAAAGAATCAATGATAAGTCGTGACTAGCTCTACGTTCGAGAAGAATACAGATATTCTTTAAATAACTACACCTTAAGACCATAGCTTTTAAAATAACTGAAACTTGGATAAAAGGGAAATCGTGCCAATATGCAGCAGCATCGTCGACTGTTTATGTCTTAATATTCAGCATTGCTAAAGATAGAATGAGGTCACAAAACTAATTAGAATAATTTTCTGCAATCTACGACAATCTACCAAAACATCTTTTACTTTTCGTAGGAAAGTTAATGCTTAAAAGTCTATCTAAATCTTGATGGCAAGTAATAATAATAATAATAATGATTATATGTAACGACTTAAAATATTACGGACTTAATTAATGGGTTTACTCAAAACTTTGAACATTAAATTTGAAATTTTAAGCAAAAGTCTTACAATAATTTATTTCTTGCAGTGATTTAATTCAAGGCAATTTAAAAGCAGAAATACTCCATTGTTATTTCATGAAAGTTAAATTTTTATGAATTTTAGTATACATTGTTACATGAAAATTAAGTATGATAGCAATTGTAAAAGTCACAGTTAAAAAATGTTTCTTTAAAAAATAAACTATTCCTTTAATAGTGTACACAATTAATACTGTTTTAATTGGAAACAGTTTTCATAGTATTTCATTAGTTAAACTTATAATTTAGCATATCTATGTAAAAATTATTTAAAAAGCTTATAAATTAATATCTGAATCTTATGAAGAATGTTTTTGATTTTGGAATTAATTTGTAGAAAATAAAATAAAGATATAATTTTAAAATAACTGCTTCAGGAATTTCATAGCTTTTTACATCATATTGTAACGACTCGGCCAGTACTAGACCTATAACAGCTTCAAGAAGAAGAGGGTCACTTTCAGGAAAAAAAGGGTACACTTTAATTTTTATTTACAAGCCTATATATGTATACAAATACAGATCTCTGAGTTATTATACAAAGGAATGAAAATTTAAAATGTAAAATCTGATCACAAGTGCACGATTAAATCACAAGAGCAGTTCACTCCAAGGTCGGAGATTTTCAGAGTACTCAAGTTTACGTCGAATCTAATTGCCTGATCTACGGCAGACCTTAATTATCACACAGCATGATAAACGAAACCACAAGGGGTTCCCTTTGAAAACAGGAGGAAACTCCTGCCTATTCAATCACTTCAGAAAAAAACACTTTCTGCAGAACTCTCTCCTTTTTTTCTCCAAAAAACTCCCTTTAAAAAATCCGTCAAGAGGGAAGGTCATCTTCCCTCACTTCTCATTGATTCGACACTTCGTCAGTACATGGTCTATCACCAATCACGATGGAACAACTCATGGTGAAGTCCACATTCCATCTGGAATTGTTTCGACCTGTGAAGGTCGCACAGACAATCAGTAATTTCATGAGTCTCATTATACATGACACTGAATATCCGCCATCAGATTTGAGTGACAGGTTGTTCATATTAGTACAAAACATTAATTGCATGTAATATAACTACCCACAATACTGTTTATCTGCTGTCAAATTTGGGTGATAGTTTGTTGTTATTATTGGGTGATGGGTTGGTATTGTTGATGGTTGGACTATATATTGCTTGTCAAAGAATATATGAAATGAAATGCTCCTGGGAATGAAATGCTAAAAACTTCTCGCGAGAAAAATGCTACAATATTTATAATCGGAGGCATTTTACAAGAATCATAATAGCCGTAATATAGCTCTTCCTTTTAAACCTAGATTAAATAAAACAAACTGTTTCAGACATTAAGATCAAATGAACTCCATGTAATTAAAATATCCTAATAAACTTATTTCTTAGTTGAAGTGAAACAATTCACTTTTCAAACAACATTTCAACTGATTTAATGTTATTAAAATTTAACACTATTTATTTTATAACTTTTTAGCATTTTAAATCTTAACCAAATCAAAACAACTAAATCAAAACAATTAAAATCTAACTGTAAATGGCAAACAACTATTCCATGATTAATTAGGAAGATAAGGAATTAATTAAGTTCAGCACATTGGGTTCACTTTAAAATTATAAATGATATCTTTAAAAGAATTCTTTAAATGACTTGGGTGATCGTGAAAATTTAGTGATTGCCAACTTAGATTATCTTTAAACAACATTCAATGAAAGAAACTAAATTTTTAAGAATGAAAGTATTTTTTTACGCCACCTTTTAATGAGTTAAAGGGGTATTTAATTAATTGTGGAATTTCAAACTTGCTTTCAATGTTGAACATAATTCTAGCGATAAATCAGTCATGCAGAAAATTACTTCTCCTGTTTAAGAAGAGTTTAGTTCATTTCTTTTCCGCAGAATTTAAAATTAAACTAATTAAGTAACAGAAGAAGCAGCATGTTCTTTTTCGAATTTTTGTACTACAGACACATAGGATTATTATATTAACTTATGAAATTAGTTTAACTAGGATATAAAATTACTTGACATTTTTAAGTAAAGATGGCATTGTTTTCTCGATAATCGTCAAGTCTTAAAGTAACAATATCATTTATTTATTTTCTTGTAATCATAACTAAAACTACAATTAAAAAATAATCAAAGGCTAGATGCTAATATTTTAGTTTTAAGGATGGAATATTAGCAGTCAAGGTAAATAATAGTAGTCCTCTAATATTTATTCCGCTAATTATCTAATTAATAATTATTTAACTTAAATATTTTGTTATTCAGAAAATTAGATTTTTATTTTGTAAATCAGGAATGAATGTTTTTGTCTTAAAAATATATTTTGGCATAGTTCTTATGGAACCCAATAATTATTTTTTATGAAAGACTAAATATGTATATGTAATGTTTAGAGGAAAATAAATTATTGTAAGATGAATTCTCATTTAACATAAAACATACAATGCAATAATATAACTTAAAATAAATGACGTTCGCTCCAGACAGATACATAATTAAGTACGGATTATGAAATTGCAAATACTTGTTACAATAATGGAGATTATTTCCGATTAAACATTATGATAAGATATCCAATAAACTATTAACAAATATTACAAACAGGATATATATATATATATATATATATATATATATATATATCTATACGCTGCCTCCGGGTCTATAGAGAAGGTTAATATGTCTACTGCATGCTATCGGAATACGTCACTAGATGTATTTTTGACTTGGATCTAGTCATCTAGCGAGAAGAAATTAATTTACTTGTTTCACAATATCCAGAGGATAGACATCCTTAATAAAGTAACTTTTAATTGCTTTCCTTTGGTTTCACTAATTTATTTCAAGTTTTACGAATTTCCAAGACATGTTTTAACATAAATATTTCAATTGTTCCTTTATATGTATATATATACGTATATATATATATATATATATAGATATAAAGGAAAAATTTAAATATAAAGGAAATTATATATATATAAACAACACACTTTTATGAAAATAATGAAAGGCCTTTTTAAAAGTTCTAAAGAGTAAACTTTTGAATGTAATAAAAAGTAAAAAAGTATACACAGAGAATTTAATAAGGATAACATTTATAAATGTCACTTATTAGAGAGTTTTTGCATACCGTACGTTAGTTACCGTAGGACGTCCGTTAGCTTTTTCTCCCCTAGCGCGCATGCATATCTGTAATAATGTTTCCTATGAGCATGCGCTAGGGAGAAAGCTAACGGACGTCCTACGGTAACGTACCTCCTACGGTAACTGCAAAAACTCTCTATTTTTCATTGTTATTTAAATGTTTCCAAATCTTCTTGAAAAATCATAGAGGCAGATAAATATTAAATAAAGTAAGTTTTAATTTATAATTTTAAATAGATAAGAAACCGCTCTATTCCATTTTTGAAAGATGTCATTATAGTATAAAATTGAAATGGCAACGAATGATTTGATATTGAAGATACATTAAACCAACAAAATTAGACTTAATAGAAATGTTTTATTTAATATGCTTATTACGATTTATTGAAATTTTTACTACAATGAAAGGAATTAATGTGTCAGACATTTCATGTTTGAGATAAAGGATTTTTTTCAAACTTAATAAAATGTTACCAATTTATGAGTTTTTTGGTACAAAATTCGTTGAAGTTTAGAGAACGTCTAATAGATGGTGAAAAACCTGTTCAAAACAACAATATTATTTCATTCTTTAAAAATGTACAATAAATCTTTATAAGATCTCAGGGACCATTGATAAACACGAATTTAATATGATGGAAAAGCCAAGATCGTAGCATGTCAAGAATCAAATCAATTTCTTCCCTATCATCTAAACACATAAACTCTCGATATTTCTGGGAAAGGATTTACATCGAAGTTGTCTCCTTTTTGTCGCAAAGATCAAACGCAGCTGCAAATCTTGGCATACTGAAAACCTAATAGTGAATCCCAAATAGGTTTACAGAATAGAGTCAAAAATTGTGTGGCTGAATGTGGCTGAAGTCAATTTTGTGAGAATACAGAAAGTATCTAAAAAGCATAAAACTGACAGTATAAAAATTCCTGGTATGAAGGAATATTGTCATCTTTTGATAGTATTTGAAATTTCTTTTCAAAGATCAAAAATGAAAAATAATAAAATTTAATATTTTGCATACGAGTATAACATTATTTAATATTATTTGGTTATTTCATAACTCATTCAAAGAAATTCCATTTTTTTTCTAAAAGGCAAAATAAACCTCTACAAAATATATTTAAAATAATTTCGGGTTTCTTTTTTATTTAAGATTTTCTGAATTATTCCATTTTGGCCGTATACAGTTAAAAATGATTTTATACACATTTGCAACATATCTTCAAATTTTGTAAACTGATTTTTTTATATCACTTGAAAATTAATTTTCTATAAAAAAGCATTTGTTATGCAGGTTTTATCCATATATTTGGAAAGATTTAAAAAAAAACTAAAACAATGTAATACCATATTCGGTTTGCATCGTTAGGGTATTCAAAGTCGGAATTTTTTTATCCAAGAAAACAAATTAGCATACATAGCATTTTTTTACCTTAGAAAACAAATTAGTGTACCTAACATTTTTGAACTAGAAAAACAAATTAACATACCTATCATTTTTGAACCTAGAAAAAAATTAGTATACCTAGCATTTTTGATCGAGAAAAACAAATTATCATACCTAGCATTTTTGGCCCTAGAAAACAAATTAGCATACCTAGCATTTTTGACTCTGAAACATATTGGTATCACCTATAGATGGCGCTACGCAATTTCGTCTCCAATCTGTATTCAAATTTAATCCCTGTAAGTGAATATAGCCTTCAGCAATTAATTTATCATCAAATACTTCCTAATAACAGTATTAGTGAATTAAATTGCTTCTTTTTGTTGAATTAGTGCAAAAGACTGCAATATTGACTTTGGTATAAAAAGCACACTGTGATCAAGTTACTTACGTCAACAATAATAGGCAGCAGATTTATTACGAAATTTTAAAAAGGTAAATAAAATCACGGAATACTGATGTTCAATAAACTTTAGAAAACGGTGACCAGAAAGAAATTGTATTCATTCGAAGAAACCCATAGTTTAAAACATAATCTTCGCAAAGAGAGAGTGAAGAAATGAGAAGATAGCAGGCCTGTGGCAACATTAATGGAGACTCGCTAGAGTAAGGGAGGTTCGAGAAATACGAGTTTACCAAGAAACAATGTGATTAAGAACCTTGCATACAGTTTTGAAGTTATACCCGTACAAACAACAAAAATTACTCGTAACTGTAGTCGAACGATATTTAGAGGTGAAAGGAATTCGAAAGACCGTAAAAGATCCGCAATGTCTTTTGAAAGATCTTTTAGATAAATGAAATTCTTTTTTTTTCGTTACACAAAACAGTTAATACTTGAATATAAGCAATTTACATGGACCCATAGAAAATTCACTACATACGGCGAGAGACTCACTGTGTAGTGTGAATTCCTTTCATCGGTAATTCACTGTGACATACGACAGGCAACTTCGTACGATACTTTCTTTGAAGTACCATACGAATAACATATTGCAATTAAGTGTTATTTTTATGTAGTTGTAAACACGGAAAAAAATATTTTTAATAGTTGCGCTACCTATAGGTGACTATTTTAATAATTTTGTATAAAAAAACAGACATTTTTCCTAGTTAAAAGGGTCTAAAAGTATTACTGTATTCAAAAACATAATAATGCAGTTTTAATTCAATCACATTTTGCAAACAACAGCATTACTGCACATATATTTTTATTTCTTTTATCTTTACAAAATCTTTACTTCAGAAAATGTTTAATTTAGGAAATGTTTAGCTTTAATTGAAAATCTGTGACATACATTAATGTATCATAAAAACACTTTCTATTTAGAAATAAAATAAAAAGCCTTGACAAACATTCTAATTTCGATTTCCTACAGAAGAAAAATCATATTTAAAATTTATTAGATTTGTAGCAAAATATTTAATTACTAAGAATTTTTAACAGATTGTTTATCGATTTTTATTTTCTCCGCTTTCTTAAATGAATAATGTAATATTTTATGCAGAAAAAATAATAAATGTTTCCACTTTTAAAAATTTTCTCTTACCAGTATCTAGATGTATGCTAGATACCGGTACCTAGATACGTATACCAGTGCCAGTACTATATACCAGTACCCAGATACGTAGATATATTAGATACCAGTATCTAGATAAAGTGATTGACAAAAATGGACTCCTTCAGACATTTTTACATTTCATATTAGCGACACATATATGAAATGCAATAAGATATTGTGATACATTTTATTTTCCTTTATTATCAAATGAATCACATAAAAATTTATTTGTTTTTTTGTGTGTTTCTAACTTAAAATGAATTAACGCAAAATAATAATCTAAAAGTAGTTATAAAAAAAAAAAAAATCGAGACTAAAAATAAAAATTCAATGCAAATAACAAACAAATGCTCTAAGGCCTAAATATTAACTTTTTTATAGTACAAAAACGATTTCTATAGCAATAATTCTCATTTTAGTTATTGTACAATGGATAATACAGTTTATCATTAAGTGTATTTAAATGTTGGAAATGATAATGGAAATTTGAGAGGATGGCGGTAAATCTATTGTCTGCAGAAATGTAGAATCAGTTTGTAGTAGCGATTAGAATTTACGCTAGCTGTGCATTTCAATGCATGGAATAAATCTAGTTTAAATTGCTACCTTTAACAAACATATGTCAGTGATTCGAAACAAATGGAACGAATGCGTTCCAGATCTGCAATACTGCTAATGTAAGCGTAAATGTTTTTCACTATATTGTAGAAGGATTGATCACTAGGGAATTAATTAAATTGTTCAGAGAATGGAATTTATCCTGAAACCGAAGATTTATATTCTAAATTGCACCATGATATCTGCATTGTTTGTTTGCTATACAAGAACTGCGAATTAGTTTTTATACTTTAAAAATGGTCTTGCGGTTGATGTTTGCTAATAAACAAGCTTTAAATGCTATGTTGGTTTTATATTTCCCGTATTTAACCGAAATGTAAAAAGATAAAGCTAGAATTAAGTTGCAAATGAAATTTAAACGATTAAAGCTAACTGCATCACCTTAAATCTTTAAAAATATTCGAAAATCTTTCAGCGAATAGAAAATAAATAATTCTTAGCATAGGGTTAGAGGTTATAGATATTTTTAATATTGTTGAAACTGAAAAATATCGATTACATCTCTGTTTAAGCATTTATTATTTATTTTTAATGTGCATTTCTTTATTTTGCGTAACAATTCTCATTAAAAACTATTTCTACTCAATATATTGTACAAAACCTTTATGGAAAAAAAGACTAAAGTAGATTAGGTTTACAAAAACCATAAAAGTATCAATTCCATCCATATTTATTTATTATTTTTTTTTTTAATTTTTAATATGCATTTTTTTATTTCGCGTAACAATTCTCATTAAAATATATTTCTACAGAACATATTGGATGAAAACCTTTATGAAAAAAATGAATAAGGTTGATTAGGTTTACAAAAACCAATGTATTACGAGCAACAATATCTTTAAAAAAAAAATGAATCTAAATTTATTAACCTGAAAGGTTTCAACTCAGAACTTTTTAGTTAAAAAATATTTAATCCGACCAAATTCTATAAAAAAGATTACCCAAAGCTGTGCAGTCCGAAGACCAATAATTCAAATAAAAACATTAATCAGATTTTTCTTCTTGGTCTAAGCATTTTATGGATAGGATGAAATAAGGCAAATATTATCTGGAATATTTCATCAGCAAATTTAATTAAACGAAGTGCCCATTTCATACTAACAAAATAAGAATAAATTTATTTTAAATAATAAAAAAAAAATCAAAATAAAGAGAAAGGTTTTCTTTATATGCAGATAAAAATATTAAAATTCAAAACTAAAAAATAATAATATTGTATGTTTATGATATATTAAAACCTTCTCCATGCTTATTAATAAAGAAAATTTACAAATATATACAAAAATTTTCAATTAAATTTTATTGAATAATAAATTTCTAAATATAAAATATTGTTATGAGGATTTTTAACAGTCTGAATAAAATATTTAATATAACTTTTAGTCAATTTTTTTTAATTATTATAATAGTTAAAAAAAATGTCAGAATAAATATTTTCAGAAATAAGTTTATTTTTAATTAAAATATTACTCTGAGATAAAGTTTAAAGTATTTTTTTATAATATAATTAAAGAATATGAATATGAATCAACAAATTTTTCTTTTATTGATCGAAATTTCTTTTAATTAATTTCATGTTTAAATAAACTTATGTATTATCTATTCTAAAAGTCTGGTTTAATAACCAAATATAAGTGAATACTGACTTTAAAATAGAAATTTAAATTTGAAATAAATTAATAAGAAAATTCATAAAAGTATAAAATTAGGAATTTATAAATTGAATCATGCTATAATATTTATTAATAATAAATGTAGCTTCAATTGCCTCACTTGCCAACCCTCAAAGGTTATCGTTTAATCAAATGCTTCAATGAATGATGTTAGAACTAAGTCTCCGATAAATTATTTAGGGTAAATAGTTTTTTAAAACTGTTTTGCGGTAATCTTAAAGAATTATTAAAATTATCTATTTATTGAAATTGCTTTTAATTAATCACAAAGCTTTAATTTTTGAAAAAATTATAAAATATGTATAATACTTTTTACTTTGATTTTCCATTGCATTTTAATACAATCGTTTTATTTACATCATATATATTAAAATACTTCCTATACTATCATCAACTACTTAAATACTTCGAAATGATGATTTAAATGTTACAGAGAGAAAAATTTCTTAATTAAGATATTTTTAGATTTTCCAAGTTTTAAACAGTTTATGGGTTTCTTATATTAAACGTTAAAACATCTTTATAAGTATTCTTTGTGGAAAAAAAAGGCTAAAGCTCATCAGACCAAACAGATATTGAGATTGAAAGCAAAATTTGAAAAAGTTTTGCTTCAATCTCAATAACTCAATTTGCAATTTTAAAAATTACAAAAAATTAGCAATCTCAGTAGCAAAATTTTAATACTCTAATTAAGCAACGTCTCCTGCAAAATTTCTCTTTATTCATGTAAATTTATAATAGCAGATACATGTTTTATTCACAAACATTATAATATATTTTTTATTGTCTAATAACATTTAAATTGTTTGGATATAATGTGGAGTTGAAAAAAAGTCTCATTCCCAAGTTCTATTTTTGTAATAGGCATACTTTTGAATAAAGAATATTTATCTTTTATTATTGATTAATATATATATATATATATATATATATATATATATATATATATATATATATATATATTGAATTTCTAATTGCCGTTATATGTTCTGTTCGTAACCTTATAATATAATATTTTTATATTATCTACTGACATTTGAATTGTGTTGATACATTGTGGGTAGAAAAAGGTGTCATTCACCAAAATTCCCTTTTAAATAAAGAATATTTATCTTTTATTGTTATATATATATATTTACAGCATTTAATGCGGAATTATTCGACAGAGATTTCTAATAATTACAGTTCAGAAAATATTTCTCTATTTGAAATTTTTAATTAATTTCTCATTCCAACTATAATATTTGCTATCAGGAAAATTTTTATTATATATCTGTCATCTCTAAAACTAGAAATTTCCCTAACATTTGTCTTATTTTTCCAATGAAAGCATTCCCTTTCCAGAGCGCAAGATATGAATCTTAAAAGCTCTATTAATGAGCATTAGAATATTTACGAAAATCTAAACTTAAGACTTTCTAATGTTATTTACTCTGCAACAAACTCGCTTAGAGATTCAAGAAACAGAAAGTAATGAAAAGTGACATTAACATGCTCTCTCTCAAGACTTTCTTAAGCATCATCAAGAGTTCCATTTAATACTCAAAACGTATTACTTTTCAAGCTTTCACATGAAATTAAATTCTACTCATGAGTATGAGAAACACATTTCAATAAAAAAAAATAAGTTTGGCAATTAATTCGAACTTTTAAAATCCAATGCGTTTTTAAAGAGTGAACGTAAGAACTACATAATTATTTTGGAATTTTTTTGCTTTGTTTGCTCTTGAACTCTGAATCAATGAATGTCGATGACCTTTGAGTAACAAAAATTCAGTGGGTCAATTAAAAGAGCAATTAAAGAGTACAAGCAATTAAGAGTAATTTACAAGATATATTTAATTATATATCTTGTAAATTATTAGAAAAATCCTGAAAAATTATAACCAGGCAATCCATTTGTCGGTAATTAACACTATCATCTCCACTAAGTGTAATTCGCCCTTGTTAAAATCTTCAACAAGTTTAATTCATTTTTGTTAATATCGCCCCTAAGTTTAATTCGTTTTTCTTAAATTATTCACCAAATTTAATTCAGCTTTATTAAAATATTCAAATTTATTCATTTTTAAAGAAGTAGGAAGGACTTAAATGCCCGTATTTAAAAAGTAGGAAAGAAACTTAAAACATTTATTTGGCAAAAAAAATTTGACAATCTGGGTTTTTCTTTGAAAATAGCAGAACTCTGAATTACTGGTTAGTTTTTGTCTAAATAAAGCTTAGTTAACGTCATCCTAAGTCCAATATTACTAAAAACGAACTAATTACGAAACTATTGATTTTAAATATCTGAATAACATTTATTTAAAAAAATAATGATTTTTATGAAAAAATACAGTTTGAATTTAATTTAAACAATGTTAGATTTAATTTTTGATAAGTAACCTATTTTAATTTTTGGTACTTAATAAGAAAAAAAGCATACAAAGCAAACTAATTTTAATAAAACAAGTCTCTATTATTTTTTTTTTATTAAAGATTTGTATTTAATTTTAAAAATAAATAATAGAATTATATATTATTAACAAATAGCTTCCAGTTTTGATTTAGATTTTGTGCTATTTTATTAAAATATTTTCTTGGACATATATTTATATACCATGAAAAGAAAAATATTACATATATCACATATATCTTGAATATACCATGAAAAGGAACTTATCGAATTATGCTATTCTTAACTTTACAATTCATCTTCTCAATGTTACAAATATCTTTTAAAATAATTACATTAATTTTAGAAATCAAATTAGATGCGTTTTTCAATAAATAATAATCCCTTAAATTATTATAATGGGCTCTACCAAGATTAATGGCATGCTATACAGTTACTAATTCAATTACACCTATAAAACAATTATTTGAAACTGAAAGTATTCCATATTTTGAATGTAATTATTTCGATATTTATTCTCAGAACATTTGTATCGATAATTATTATAATATACAGGATACTAAACTTCAAAATTCTACTTTTGAATTCAATTTATATAATTTGTAATAATTTCAAATTACAAATTATATTATATTCATACATTATTTTATTATTCCATTAAGATATTATTTTTCTTTAAAAAGCGTTGAAATCAATAATTCTTAAACCAATTTTCGTAATTAAAAATTACCTTTATGTTCTTATATTCATAAAAAATTTCACATTTTGTATTTCTGGATTTAATAATTTAATGATTAATTACGTAGTAATTTAATTTGATGATTTATATTTTAATTTTAAATATAAATAATAGAATTAAATTTATTAACAGGTAGCCATCAGATTTGCCTTAGATTTTGTGTTATTTCATAAAATATTTCCTTGGACATATTCGTATATACAATGAAAAGGAATACATTATATATACTATATATAAATTTTTGAATATACTGAAAAGGAACTTATCGAATTATGTGATTCTTAACTTTGCAGTTCACTCTTCAGCTCAATGTTAGAAATGTTAGAAATATATTTTAAATAAATTACATTAATTTCAGAAATAAAATTAGATGCGCTTATCAATAAATAATAGTCCCTGGTTACTAATTCAATTGCATCTATAAAATAACAATTTGAAACTCAAAGTATTCCATATTTTGGATATAATTGCTTCGATATTTTTATTTTCAGAACCGATGATTGTTTATCGATAATTGTTATAATATGCAGGCTACTAAGATTCAGAATTCTACTTTTGAAGTCAATTAAAATAATTTGTGATACTTTAAAATTTCAAATCTCCTGTTATATCCATTAATTAGTTTATTATTCCAATACGATAATATTTTTCTTTAAATAGCGTTGAAACCAACAATTCTTAAACTTATTCTTAATTAAAGATGACTTTTATGTTCGTATATTTATAGAAAACTTCAAATCTTGTATTTCTGGATTTAGAAATTACAGATTCGCATATCTCAACATGTCATTGGCACAGCAATTGAAATTTATGTATCTACGTCGGTACCAGGTTTCGGGTTCGAGTCCCGGCTGTGCCATGGATGTTTGTAGTGATTCAAGAATCCCCTTTAAACTGTAGGTCCCGGTCTGTTTAGCCCTCGTGTGCACGAGATGATCGTAGAGTGACAAACCAAACCAAACTATGTATCTGAGAAACACTAATGTATTATGTATCTAAGAAACATTAATGTATTACATATCTAAGAAACACTAATGTATTATGTATCTAAGAAACATTAATGAATTACATATCTAAGAAACACTAATGTATTATATATCTAAAATTTATTAAAACTGTATCTAATAATAAATATTCTGCACTTTTAAAAGAAGTTTAATATTTTTCTTACAAATGAAGTTTATTTTTATCGAGAAAAGTGCATAATTAAATTTACACTTTTACGAAAATTTGATCACACTTTCAAAACTTTCAAGAAAAAAAGGTATTGCAAATTAAACTGTTATCCCCCCAAATTCAATTTTTCACTAAAAGTTTTTTTTAAAAAAGATTTCAAACTTTTCATCAAAACTTATTTAAAAACTATTTTTCGCTGAAAAACGGCTTTGGATTTTTAGCGATAATAAAAGAAAAATCGATTAACCAAAAACAGCGTAAACAGTAACTTTAATTATAAAAAAAATAACACTAATGGATATCTCTGCTTTGAATGCTCCTGTAATGAATATATACATCGCAGAAAAAAAAAGATTCAATTAAGCTATTATTTTTCTTTAAATAGCGTGAAAATGCGATAATGTTTCTTTAAAAAATAACCTTAGTATCTTATCTTTCTATGAATCATTCGCTTGAGAATAACTGACGAAGCTTTTTTATTTATTTTTATCTATACAGACTTTTTTTATTATAATAGTTTACCTTTTAAATAAAATAACGAACTAAAGCCTTTCTATACAATATTTATTTCCTTCTATGCATGGGATTATATATTAAAGTTTTATCATTTCATCGTTATCATTCGTTTCATGATTTTTGTTCATTATTGTTATCATTCGTTTCATGATTTTTGTTCATTATTGTTATCATTCGTTATCATTTTCGTTTTAATAAAACGGATAACTGAATTCTATTGTAATATTTTGCATTGATTTGTCTATGTTCTTTTTACAAAATTGTTGATAAAATTTTGACTTGTTTAAGAAGTCGTTTTAATAATAAATGATTGTTATATGTTATAATAAATACTGTTAATTAAAAATTAAAAGATAAAATGGCCTTGTATAAAATGATATAGCTACTGTGCTGACAACGTGCCGGATCCTTTTCGGACGTTGCTGGGTAAACTTAATAGTTCGGTGGAAGATTTTTATCTCAGCAACCTAAATTGCCTAGCACTTTGGCACCACAGGCTTTAAATTTGAATTCTGGTGGGGATATAGATGTTTGTTAGTGGTTTGGAATCCACTTTTATTTGGAGTCCCTTTTTGCTTAGCCCTCGTGTGTATAAAATGACTGCAGAGCGTCAAAACCAAATCTCTGCAACCTAAATGGCTAACGCTCAGGACTTTGGTACCACAGACTTATCCTGGCAGTAGCATGGATATTTGTTAGTCATAAGAATCCATTTTAAACAGGAGTCTCGTGGGCCCAAAATGACCGTAGAGTGACAAACCAAACCAAATCTCTAGAACCTAAATGGCTAACGCTCTGTCCTTTGGCACCGCAGACTAATTCTGGAGATGGCATGGATGTTTGTTAGTGGTTCGCAGTCCACTTTAAACAGGAGCTCCCTGTCTACTTAGCCCTCTTGTGCACAAAGTGACCGTAGAGTGGCAAACCAAACCAAATCTCTGCAACCTAAATGACTAGCACTCTGGCCTTTGGTACCACAGACTTCAGATTTAAATTCTGACAGTAGCATGGATATTTGTTAGTAGTTCGGAATCCCCCTTTAAACAGGATTCCCCAGTCTTCTTAGCCCTCATGTGCTCAAAATGACAGTAGAGCGACAGTCCAAACCAAATCTCTGCAACCTAACCTACGGAACTCAAATTCCAAATTTTGACAACTTTTTGGACTCAGATCTCTTCACTCGGGTGAAATTCATCGCATCAATGAGATTTCGGTCAAGATTTCAGATAGGATATTCGTCAGGTTAGGCTGTAGAGACAATACTCCCAACAAATTATTTTTCTCGCAATTTTTTAAATCCACTTTAAACTGTAAGTCCCTGTCTAATTAGCCCAATGTGTGCAAAAAATGACCGTAGAGCGACAAACCGAACCTAAACCAATCTCACAATTTTTAACAACACATTTGAAATATACATTTTTCTTCGTTTCAATAGCAGAGCAGTTGCAATAATCAATTCTAATTAACACATGAAAATAGAATTAAAATGTTATGAAATTTCAAGACTTTTTTTTAAATTTCTGCAGTTAGTTGAATATTTTAATAAAAAATGAATTTTCACATTAATTCTAAAAGCTCTTTGACATCACTACATCGTCGCGCTTTAAATTATGTTTATATGCTATTATTGATTTATTTATATTATTTCATATCACTGCAACGGCGTTGTAAGTTATATTTAAGTAAAATTTATATGATATATTGATATTGCTTTGTAAACTGGATTCTTTGAATTTGAAAAAAATTACTTAACAATAAATTTTAATTTTATTTTCGTTCTATAGGGTCTTTTTTTTTTTCAACTTATTCGAATTTGACTGAATTTCCCCTACAAGTTATAAATTAAAAATCAGTTATGTATTTCTATAATTTTTCTGTTAGATAAAAATAAGAGGTCAAATTCTGTTTCAGAATGTTCTTCAAGGATTAATACATCACATACCAGAAAGATGCTTCTATTGACCACGGTCGGTAAGTTTTTAATGCTTTGTTTTATGTTTAATTCAATGGCTGTTTTACGACCCGAAAGTATTGGGAGAGACAAATTAACGTGAAAATAAAACTTTTAGCTGCAGGTAGAGGTATTTTTGTCCTGTTTTATCTGGCATTTAATTGGAAAAGTATTGCATGGAAGGCGACTAACATTCAAGAAACTGTAGTTCCTTAGGGCAATTGCTAGAAAAGTGCTTGTTCTACCGAGAGGAAGAAAACTTCCTCAAAGGAACGAAAGATGCTGTCTAATCATCCCCTGGAGAAGATTTAAAAAGAAGAGATGCAGATCAGAAGGGATGTCGAAGAGAAAACTTTCTGAATCGATGATATTGCATGTTCTTTTATAAAGATATGCCAGGATCAAAGCTGGTAGCTTATTGCCATCTATCGTATATGAGGTTATTAGTTTGGGAAAATAATAGAATTACTGTCACGAATATTTAATTTCATTACTAAAGAAATAAGCACGGAAACCATGTAACAAATATGAGGCTAATAGGTAGTTGTTTTAGTCTTTCATGAAGAGACAGTAATTAAATGATACTAATTTAGTTATGGAGATATTGTATGTTCCAGTTCATCTAGTTACTAACTGTTTTTGAACAATTATATAAATACTTATCTTCATATGCTGGGAATTCTCATCCGAGGTTATTCGCCACCAGAAAGGCAGATATATAGCAGATTCAGCAATATCAAGATAAAAAAAATGTGTGACACACATTTTACCACCAGAGTAACTAAAATGAAAATTATCAAGGACAATATTTGAGAGAATTCTCACTCACATGTTTGATTCAAACAGAAAAAAGTAGCTTGATGGCCAATTGGATAGCTCTCTGCGCCTTGGTATCATAGGATTCAGGTTCGAATCTGAGCTCTCCTTCACGCCAGTTTTGTACAATACCATTGAACTAAAAATAAGTGCCAGCACCACTGAAAATTGCATAGAAACATAAACAATTTTCTTCACAATTTTTAAGAAACACCACTCGATCGATTTAATGCTAAAATTTCTTTTGTTAATTAAAGTTCGTGTAGGGTTTCAAATAATAAAATTTATTGGCATGGATATTTGTTAGTGTTTGTTTCGGAAACCACGTAAAACTGTAGGTCCCTGTCTAATTAACCTGAAGTGTGTATAAAATGATCGTAGAGCGGCAAACCAAATTATTTAACCGAAGGACTTTCCAGCCTGTGAATATATTGCATCCATCCCAAGTATAGACACGTGAGCTTTTGATTTGGTTCCTTTGCCAGGTTCCATAACAGGCCCCTCTAGTTTAGAAACACAGTGCGTTATCCATCAAGCATGTGCAAAATTCGAGCAAATGTCTGATAATTTTATTATTGGAAACCCTACGCGAAGTTTACTTAACAAAAGAAATTTTAACGTCAAATCTTTCATGTAGTGTTTCTGGAAAATTGCTTTTGTTTTTATGCAGTTTTCTATGGTGTTGACGCCTAACTTTTAGTCCAATGATAACGTACAAAACTAGTTTGCAGGAGATCGCATCCGCTGTCGGTATCCATTGCAGTCACTGCTTTTTGAAACAAGGAAACTCGGTAGTGATTTAGACGACGTGTGTAAGCACTTTGCGAATCGCAAGTGAGATTACCTTGTGAGGATTTTTAGTGTGTTTTCCAATATGATGCGCAAATGTGAGAATATTACTCCTGAAGGCATTAATATTTTCCTATAATCGCCTCATATATAAATTGGAACATGAAGACCCTCCAAAGTGCGATATATTTATAAAATAACATTTACGTTTGTGGCCCGATGGCCGAATGACTAGCGCTCGGTGCCACAGGTTTCGGGTTCGAGTCCCAGGGTGGTACCATGGATGTTTGGTTCAGAATCCACTTTAAACCGTAGGTCCGTATCTAATATGACTGTACAGCGTTGAAAGTAGTACTTAAACCTTACACCGTAAATACCAACCATTTCCTGTCATGAAATCTGCTAGTAGGCAGACGGCCTTGGTCCACCATGAGGCTGTTGCACCACTGATGATGTTGATGATAAATATTTAAGTTTAATGCTAAATTAATCATAGAATTATGTTTTCCAAGGAAATTTGAAGTTATAATAAATACCAATAAAAGCTAAAGGGATCCATAATCCAATGAATAGCTATAACACCCTTCACAATAATAGTTTTTATCATTGCGACTAACCCTCTTACCCCCCCTTACTGTTGCCCTCTTAACCCCTCATTACTGTTAAACCGCTTTTGTCCTTAACAATAATAATTTTTAAATTTAAAAAGAAGCAAAATAAAATCACTTAAATACCTAAAAACTCGTATTACTACATAAACCCTTTCAGAACCAGATTACTTAAGTGAAATAAAGAATTTAAAAAATATTTTGAGAAAATAATTGAAAAAAAAAAAAAACAAGCGTAGTGAAAACGCTAATGAATATTAATTCACAACAGTTAACAATTAATTCTGGGGATTGATACTCCAAATCTGGATTTAAAAATGCATAGCTCATTATAAAACTTATATAATTTCCAAAATAATTTTCAACAAACACAATAAAATAGCATTAATTAAATCAATTTTTACGCATAATAGTCGCAATTATTTTTACAATGATGATAATGAATAATGATAATTTTTATAACGATGATAAGGGAATTTTAGCTTAAGATTACTAAATCCATATTTTTTTCCTTCCTTACAAGACTTACATTAAATGAACTACAGAAATGATGATTTGATTAAATTATTTCTGTAAACGCAAAAATATTAATTCATTAGTCCATCTTTAATCTGAGAGAAAATATTGTTTATCTTAAATTTATTAATATGTCCTTCATCGAAATATCAAAATAAAATGCATTTACATCCTATTTGCTATCAGTACTTCATTAAATGAACAAAATTGCTCTTAATTTATTTTCTCATTAGAAATGCACACTACATTAATCTCTTCTTAATATAGCTTTTCTTTTTGCTATATTATTTCGTTTCAATTACTGAATCAGTTATTTGATTTCAGGATTAAGGATTAACAATATCATTCACAAAACAAGATAATTAAACAAACAAAAATTTAATTTTCATATTAATTAGTTAGCATAACTTGTGTAGAATTTAAATATCAATGGCTATAAGAAAAAAAAAAATTTTTGCACTGTTGATATAGCATATTAATAGCTAACATATGAAATAATTCAATTAGCACTAAAGTTAAGGAAAACGGGAGTGAGATAATTTTGTATAATTAGGCAAAATAAATACAGAACTAAAAGATTCCCATCAAACTCTGACAGATAATTAATTAGAAAGTAATTAAAACAGTTATCCTAAACTATTCTGTTCTTATTCGAAAAGTTAAAGAAGTCATTTGCATATTTTACGGGTGTTTTTAACCGAATAAGACCAAAGATAATTGCTATACTTATTTATAAAAGTATATTTTGTTATGAAGGAATTAGTTAAGAAATAAACAGTGTCGTATTGGTTGAATCATAAGAAAACTGGCTTCAAAATTATTGTAGTAAAAAGAAAATTCACGAAATGCCTTTCTGAAAAGTATTTAAAAGGAACTAAACTATATTTCAGACAAATATTAAACCATGGAAACTCATGTAAATCGAATTTTTTACATGTAATTTTAAATAATCAATGGAGATATCTAACCACATTTTCTTTTTCCTACAAAGTCTAAAAATCCAGAAGAAAAAAAAAATACACTCAAACGACCAGGCAAAACTATTATTCAAACTGCATACATTTTCTTTTAAAAAATGGTCATAACTAATGGTCGCACAGTTGGCGTGGTATGTTAATTAATGGCACTCTAACTATACTGAAAGTGTTAAAATTTCAGCTTAACATAGAATGTTCAAGTTTAGAAATTTTTATATATCCTACGTCAGCGTTATAGTAACTTGACAGACATGCAAAGTACAGATATATTATTAATTAAGTTTACTTTATTAATACTATTTACAAGCCCTCACGATCTCATAGAGTTAAGCTAGTAGACTCAGCTAATGAATAATCTCTCATATTTTATGAACTAACTATTCATTTACCAGTGCATATAATTTGCGTGAAATTGTTGACGAATAATTGTCATATTATCAGTAACTTTAATTCCAGTGCATTTTCCAAGTATAGTATAAAGTGCCCTTACTGCAATTCCCTCTAAATGGTGTAAATGTACGAATGATGTGTATAGCATATCATTTTAATAAATCACAAAAGATATATGCACGTTTATAAACTGAAGGTATGTTTTGAGATTTCCTTTCATAATTACTATTGGATTATTGGTTTAAGTGTCACTAAATTTATTGTTATCTCTTTAGTTAGATTTATCTTAATGAGAGTGTGAAACAGATAACAATTTATGATGTATTCTATGATATCATTAGCAGACAAAAGTCTTTAATAACATAAGCCTTGCTAAGATTTTTTTTTCATTTCCTTCTATTAGCTCACACTCTCCCTATATATATATCTTGTTCAAATTTTCATTCTTTAATAAAATACTTTTTTATTCATCCACTCAGGTTCAAATACATTTTTTAAACTTGTAGTGGATGACGCTTGATGTTAATACAGTTTTTCAAATATTAATTCAGTAATTAAATTTAATTAATTAATTTTAGTTTTTTTTAGATTTAAGTTGCATATATCTACCAATAGATGAGGCCAGATAAACTTAAAAAATTGAGTGAAAATTATTTATAAAGGACTTTCTGCAATATAGTGAAAAAAAGTAGGAATTGATTTAATTTTTTTTTTTTTTTATATTACTTGTTTCTGTTTCATATAATAGTTTTCTTTCATGTATCTATCATTCTAGTCATATTAAATATTTTTCAAATCGCAACACATATAAATTTCTAAAACAGTTTTAAAGGATTCCTATAAGAATATTTGTACAGTAGTTTTTATAACACTATCATTGTTAATAATTATTAATTAACAATTAATAACTAATTATCATTAAAATTAATAATTAATAACCATTGGTAATAATAATAATAATTTCTATTAATACTAATAATCGCTCTTCATCATAATACTCTATGTTCTTACCAGAATTTTATTGTAAATAAGCATATCTTCATTATTCTATCTGTATACTCTTTAATTTAAATACGTGAACATTATTTTTTAAATGCAGAATATTTTTTAATAAGTTTCTTTATTTTTTTACTCCTGAAGAAATAAAATGTAACTCCGTTTATTTCCTTTTAGCTTGCTTTGACTTAAAAGCATTTTGGGTAACAATACTTTTTAAGCTGGCAATAATTGGTAAATAAAGATCTTTTGACAATTCCCAAAATTATATATATAATTCATATGAATCGCGGCATTGTTTGTAGTACCTGCTTTCAGAAACGATGAGTCTCGATGGGGATTGTGAAAATACGTCGAATAAAATATTTTTCATCACTTTCATTCAATAAACGTGTATTTTCTATTCAAAAATTCAGGCTTCATATTTACATACCTGGTATACACTCTGTCACAATCACTACTGAGTTTCATTGCATATAAAAGCAATGACAGCAATGGAAGCTACTAGAGGATTCAAATCTGAGCTTTGCTGCAGTTTAGATGCGTACAAATACCACTTGTTTAGTAGTTGGGCAATATTTTTATTTGTCATAAAATGATGGTTGTGATGGCAAATGGTAGTTCATGTTTTCAAAAACTTCTCGGCTATCGATTTATTATATATTTTCTAGTTATACTTGTTGGGGTGAGAGAAACTACGATAGTTTGATATATCACACTATTCCGTCAGAAGAATTATTTATTACCTATTAAATTATGGGTATTGTTTTGGGGAACTGGGTTTTTCGTGTCTTTATTCACTTTTCCATGTCCTTGATCAGTTTCGTTTCCTTGATCACTGTTTCGTGTTTTCGGTTAGTTTTTGACTAATTTCAATGTTTCTTATTGGTTTATTATTTTTTTTTAATTTCTTTTACGGGATTTTTTTTTTTATACATAATATTTTTAATTTCTTTCATGAACTTTTTAATACATAATATTTATTTAAATTTCTTTCACGTACTAATAATTATGCAATTAAATAATAAAAATTGTTTTAAATGATCGTCTGGTGAAGGCAAAGGCAATATTATTTCAAAGTGAAAATAAGATTTTCAAGAAAAGGAAATTGTCTGGAATTCTGTAGTTTTTTATTTTTTTTAAATTGATGTTAAGCGTTTTGATTTTACATTAAATTTTAAATTTTATCGGTAACCTTTATATCGACCCAACACATTATTTAATTTTTTTATTTTAGGCAAGGACTTACTGTTTCTTTAGTAAATAAAATGTTCCTTTGAAAAATTAGAATATTCCAACATTTTAAGTATTATTTTTAAAAACAAAATTGTTCATAATAGAAAATTTTGTTGAAGAAAACTATGCTTTAATAGTGTCTGGAAGATAAATATTTCTCAATTCTCTATTGAATAGGGAAAAATAAATGGCTTTTGGTTTGTTTGTATTACGAATTTGATCATGATTTTTTAGTATAGTTCATTTAAAAAAAGTATCAAAACTGAGTCCATAAAATTTTTAGTTTCAAATTATCGTTTGTATTTGTTTTATAGAATGGAATTTAAATTAAAAATCAGTTGTGCTTTGTCAAATTATTTGAGAACTGTGTCGACATCATCCTACTCAATTATTTTCTACGGTTCTGTTTCCATTGTTTAAATTAGAAACTATAATTGTAATGCATTTCAAAACGCATTAAACTTTTAATCATTCTTTGTATTTTTAAAAAACAATTATCATATAAAAAGTCATAATAGAATTTGAATTATTCTGCAAAAAAAATAAAATTTTAAACAATAAATTATAATACTCGGAATGAATGCATTAGTATTTGAAAGCAATTTGTACGCATTATCTTAAATAAATTTATTTATTTAATTTTTTTATTTTAAATATAATTAACTATGTATGATGTTTTCGATATACTTTCAAATACGTGTTTTCCATCTCCTGGGACTTAGTGACTAATTAATTCAATTATTCGCTATCTTTTCATCCATTTTCTATATCAATTTATTTACGAGAAATGATAATAGATTATTGCCTTGAGGCAGTATTTCAATTTGTTCTAAAAGACATTTTATTGAAGTTATTAAAATATATGTATTAATTTACATAAATAGTAGATTTTCTGTACTTTCCAAATCAAAATACAAATTAGTAAGTTAGATATCCAAACCATAAACTAATTTTGTTGAAATTTATTATAATTTACAAATATTTAACGAAAAATTAAAATTTTGGTTACATTATGTAGTGGAACTTAATATACAACAATTAAATAAAATTCTATTGAATATTGTTTCTGAAAAATTTTGATGCTGTAAGGCTAATAAATATAATGCATATAGTAAATTATATAATTATATTATATGTAAAATTAATATATTATATATATATATGTTAGTAAATTTTATTAGGATTTCATATTCTACATTTTTGGAGATCAAATTAAAAAAATATTGTTTGAAAAATTATTATTTTTATTTGACGTCTTTTAACCTTATAAAACAAGTCAAAACACAAAAAATGTAGCAAGAAAAAGGTAAAAGATTTTTTTTTTTAAATTCCAAAAAAATAGAAGTTGCTTTATATTGATAGGTATTAACCAATTTTGCTGAATTATTTCCTAAAAATAACTTACATCAAAAATTATAAAACCAATTACCTTGAAGATTAGTGAATAAGTATGTGAATTTGATTAAATTTTATTTCTGTAAATAAGTTTTTAAATGTCTGTCAGCCTGTAACCATTTGACTTTAAAACTATTTTTCATCATTAACATAGAAATTGACACAGAACAAAATTCGCATTCAAGTCTTTAAAACCTATATTTTTAGTCTTATGTATTCTACTTAAATAAATTTTTTATCTTTAAGTGGGATCAGCAATTTTAACCACATTGAATTATTATGCGTAAAAATAACAGCATAACCAAAAGCTCCTAATTCTACAATATATAACACTGAGTTACTCAACTAATTATCCAAAAGTAATTAAAAGGGGGTCGTTGCAGGGATTTAGTTCACACATAAATGTATCTTTACTTAAAATTCTTATAATTTAATTTAATTAATAACTAATTCTTATAATTAATTAATTTATTTTTATTTTTATTAATATGCATATTTATATATATATATATATATACTTAAACACCCGAATTATTTATTTCTGTGGAAATTAAATTATTTTGTCGAACTTTGCTAACAAACGAATTTGTTAAATACATTAACTTTTAAAATATTTATAATTTTTATTTCAAATCTATATTAGAGACATAAGTCGTTTATATTCATTATGATTTTTAAATCTTAAAACTTTAAAATATTGAACTTTGACATTTAGATTATTTAATATAAAATATGTTCTGCAATTATTTTTATTCCCACTTCTCGTAAAATTTGGCAATATGTATTTGATGAGCTATAATTTTAAAAATCGTTTTATTACTTTTATTTAACTAACTGCAAAAGTGAGATTTCGTTATCTGAAATATAAAAGGAAAGGACCTCGAAGTGTGAATTTATTCTAAATTATTGGGATAAAAACAATGTACTCTTAAGATCACGAAGAAAGAAAATATAAAGTAAAATAACGGAGTATTAAAAAAATTGAAATGATGCGTAAAAAACACAAGATATTTTGCTTGTAACTGCACTTTTATTGCACCATTATTTTGTTGTATATTAATTCCACCTTTATTGCACAGTTGCTTGCGCCATTTTTAAATATTCTGCAATGTACTTTTGTATTCCTCAGTGTAATTCTAAAAGTTTGATGGGTTTGAGGTAATTTTATTTTAAAAAGTGTTACAAATACACAATTGAACAATATTTTTTCAATTTATCAAAAGCGAATCAAGAGTATTTTCCTGAATTTATCAAAGTTCTCCTGAATTTATCAAAAGCGAAACCAAAAGCCGTAGACACATGAACTTGTTAGGTAGTTCCCGGATGGCGTCTTATTTTTTACAAAATGGCAAAAAGGAACGGAAAGCATTTTGTGTTTTAGAATATGTAAAATTTTTGTTACTTGCTTCAATCTGTGCGAATTCAAAAATCAACGTGGTACAGATTCATAAAGTTATCAATGCATTAGGTATCTACTATATATCAGTTCTTTCAAATAAGTATCTAAGGTGTAAAATGCAGTCGCAAGTCATTTAGTGCCATGTTTGGTTCCACAATTTTAATAAAAACGGTTATTATAAAGTATTTATTGTTTATTTTATATACGTCATAGTTTTGAAATATTCTTTTATAAATATTCTGTTGGGTCTTGTTGAATAAAAAATAAAAATTAAGTAAATCATCTCTAATAATAACCGAAACTCAATAAATTAATATCAACCCAAGAACACTTTTAAACTTATTCAAAGCACTTCTTTGGGATGCAGATCCCAGACCGATTTTTCCGAAGAATTTTTTATTACTTTCACCAGGAAACAAATATCTATTGACAATTTTATTTAATTATTTAATTTAATTTCTTTTAAAAATAGGGATAAATTACAAATTAAAACACAATACAAAATAATACAATTGTAAAGGGAAAAATATATAGTGTAACAATGTAAAAACTTAATTTAAATAATAAGTCAATATGTCGATATGGCACTGTTCATACACTGCTGACCATTATAACTGTTACATTAGGAAGAAAATCAAAAAAACGTACAGCATGATGGGTGTTAGTCTATAA
The DNA here is from genome assembly GCA_021605095.1 of Caerostris extrusa. Lineage (NCBI taxonomy): Eukaryota > Metazoa > Arthropoda > Arachnida > Araneae > Araneidae > Caerostris > Caerostris extrusa. Next base: position 40,617 of record BPLR01016582.1, on the reverse strand, counting down.
AGAACAAGGAAAAAAACGTGAAATATAAGATAATATCAAGACAATACGGGAAAAATGTGATCGGACTTTTTTTATATTGAAAGATGTAGTGACCACTAGGATGGAGCACACACTAAATCACCGTTTATGTGAACGAGTGGTGGCCAGGTTGTGAATCTAGTGATGATCTCCATGACGAGGATGATCTCTATAATGAGGACGAATGCAAGCTGGCATTCAGCGTTCTCCTTTGCAGCCCAGCACATGAATATAGCTATCGTGATGATAATCACATGCTTTAGATTCATACGAAAGACTATATGGAACTACTTTTGTTTCTATGTTCATCCAAACATGCACCTCTACAGACGCATGTTTCTACCACAACGTCAAGAAAAATTACAGCATTGTTCATCGTGCAGATATTCTGTGGTGCTGAAACATTGTCCATGTCTTTCCGCATACAAAAGTTACTTACTCAAGGTATCTGAATGGCTGTAGGATACCGCTAAGTCATGCAAACAACATGTATGTTCTCTCGGGAGTTAGAGACTGGGCATTTCAATGACCCCAGTTTCTAACACCTGGTATTCTGTATTGCCTCCTGGAAACATCGATTTCGTATTATTACAACATGGGATTTCGACCAATGCGAGCAGCATTGGTAGCATTATATCATAAATCATAAACTACAATTCTGCAGCAAACAAACAAAGCAGCTACTACAATAAATCCGCAGAGAATCATAAACTACAATCCTGAAAAACTACAATCATACCGCGATCAAATTTCGACACCGGATGATAGATGGTTTTCCTTCTATTATATTAAACATAATGTCCGAATATTGCAAACTTATTTAAAAACTTTCGTTATTATATAGATTGTATGTAGCGTTACGTATTTCTGCTTTACGAGCATGAGTTGAAATGCAAATCATTTTCATGTCCCATCATTCATTTCATTTACATTATGCATTTGTTGCGTGCAGCCCTCATTATATAGAAATTTTAATGGTAAGCAGTATGTAAGCAGGTCATTAGTGCATGATTTGTAACATTAATGATGATTTTAAGTTGGCATTCATCTTAAACTAATTCTAACAAAGCATATTATTACATTACTATTATTAAATTAACTCATTTTATTATACACTACTTCATTACTACTCTATAAATGAGTTTTTAAATGAAAATAGATATATACGGAGACATCAAATGATAAGAATTTTCGCAGTTGAAGTTTAGAATTTTTTTATCTTTCAATTAACAATGTTTTTCAAAGTAATAGCAAGATGGGTTTATTTTGCATATCTCAGATCTGGAATAAATAAATGCATAATATTCTTATACATTCTTAAATCCCGCTTATTTTCAAATATATATTCATATTTTACTGGGAAGTCTTATCAAGTTATTCGATAGTAAAAATTTATAAAATGAGGTTTAGATTTAATAGTATGTAATTATATAATGCACACTGCTTAAAATAACTTTAATGTACGCTTTTAATTGCATAATAATTAACAGTGTACTATTTTATAAAGCTCACAACGACAAATAACCCAAACTATTCTATCAAACAAAATCATCGAATTCTATTTTGAAATCATTCCAATGAAACTATAATTTAATATATTCTTATTCAGATTGCATTTGCTTCATTGATTATACAGTATAATTAAATATATCCAAACCAATCGAAAACCATTAAAAGCAATTTAAATATTTGTAAAACTTGACACAATTGTCCAAGAAATTTTTCGGCAAAGAGTGTCACAGATATTTCAGTTACAATTCTTGATTTTCCTTCAGATGGTTTCCAAGACATTACATGACGCTTTCATCCTCACTTATACACAGCTAATTCATCCTTACCTTGTATCCCGAAAATGTATACCCCAATTCAACAATTGCATTAGGGCACATTGTTACCTCTAGGGATGCGAACAATTTCAGGAGTTGCGTGATATTTTACTCTAGACGAATATTAAATTGAGTTAGCCATTCATAGCAGCTATCAGACTTTGCATTTCCTTTCTTTACTGAAACTCATAATTAAATTTACGTCGACGTTTGTCAAGTTGAAATGTTATGTGATAATTATACGTATGCATTAGGAAATTTCGAAGTATTAGTCATTGGAGCGCAAGCGAAAGTTAAATTCATTTAGGCATGAGAGAATTAGCTGCTCCATGTTATGTCACACCTTATTTGGAATTTAAAAATATTGTCAAATACAAATGACAGTTATATAAGCTATCCCGTGATTTTCAAGCATAATAGAAGTTTTACAAATATATATAGTTTAATTGAATATTGTTAGGCATTTCATTGTTATGACAGAAAGCAGTCTCAACTCTAGTCTAAATAAAAGTAGATTTTTAAACCAGCTGTTTGGGAAATTATCTTAAAGTTTAGAGTTTATTATTCTTCAAGACATTGTTTCCTTTTCTGAATTAAGAAAAATTTCAGCAGTTTGAATTTTAACCGATGAATTCTTTTGAAATTTTGATTATTTATTTTAGCAATATTTTTTTTCCTTCAAATATTGTGCAGTGCAGGTTATTAACCACAGATACGATATAGTTGAAGCAGATTCAGCGTACATAAAGCATGCGAAAAAGCTTCTCAACTACATCAGCTAGAGGAAATGGTACATGATGAATCATGATCTTTGTTGAACATGATTGGGAATAATGTAAAATCTATTTATCTCCCGAACAGTTTACTAACGTGTCACTACTTAGTGTGATGATGACAGTGGTGTCTAAAAATATAAACCTTAAAATAAAAAAAAATTGCTTTTCTATACTGCCTCCTAAACCTTAGTATAGATTAATACAAATTCAAAAAATTAGATATATAATTTTTTGCCTTCTGTAATTTAACGATTGATACAAACTACAGTGATATTATTCCCACTATTTGCATTTAATTAAATACTGAACTATAACTAACATTAAATTATATTTTTCTTTAACTGTACCATTAAAATTGCAGATTAAAGCTCACTGTAAAACAGGCTTCGCCGTAACGTATCCTCGTATGTAACACAAATATTAATATAGTGTAGTAGGTAGTAAGTGGGTGGTAGAAGTACAGTAGGCTCTATTAAGTGAGTGTATTATAGTAGGTTCTAGTACATTGTGTCCCAACAATTTTTCTCTTTAATATCCTTTTAGAAGTATGCACTCCTTATCTCACACTCCGCGTCACCTAACCCTCAAAGGCAGAAAAAAAGGTGTGTCTTTGTTATATAATAATGTTCTTAAGTTAGCTAACAAAATTAATCAAACTCAAATTGATGACACTTATAAGCATTTATTTATTTATGCTCAGGGCAATTTCTTGGACAGAGTTGAAATCTTGATGTTATCACTACCAACGAGAAAGCAAACGACAAAGCCAATAGTGGAAACGTCCCACCGCCAAAGAAGTTCAGGATAATGCAGAGAAGGGGTAAAAATAATGCTACTTTTTTTTTTTCGATAGGAAAGGCCCGCTTCTTATTGAGGTCCTGCCCCAGGGTCAAACGATCAATGGTGGTCAGTACTGCAATAATCTGGAACGACAATGCACGGCCACATACGGCCACATACGGCCACTCGTACATTCAGCAAGTTGGCGCAATTTCGGAGGAGTGTGTTGGGACATCCACCATGCAGTCATGACCTTTTACCATGTGACTTTCCCATCTTTGGTACTCTAAAAAAGGCAATGAAGGATTGACGCTTTCACTTAGACAGCGAAGTCATGAACACTGTTCGAAACTGGCTTCAATTTCAGCCAAATTCTTTCTGCAAACAAGATATTCTCCGCTTGGTGCAATAGCGGGACAAATGCTTGTGTAATCTTGGTGCTTACATTTGAAAATAAATAATACCTTTTCATTTTGTGGCTACTGATCCGTTTTCATTTGATCCACCCTTATAATAATTTTCATGAAACATAAAAGAATATCAAAATAGAAAAGAGGCACATATCTAATCAAGCTACGTGATTAGTGGTGGTGGAGCTAGTAATGACCAATATTCAATCAATTACAAGGTTTACACTTGTTACTTCTCTCTTTTGTTCGGTTTCCGCCATTACGATTACTTTCGACATGTACTCCCAGCTAGTCCGCCGCGTACTTCAAGCTAGGAACAACTGCTCTATTGGGTATTACATGTGTACCGTGTTGAAAAATTTTTACGAGATGCGTCTTAACATTTGACGTCACGTGAGGATATGTTGATAATTATTGTCCCTCAGAAGAAATGTTTTTTTCCTGATAAAATATTTTGACTACGCCCCAGCGCGTGATAGGGACTAGAGATAAAATTATTTTCTAAATGTCACATTACGCGCTGACTCATGATGTGTGAAAATGAAACAAAATAATATTAAGTAACAAAATTAATTGTTTTTGCATGATACTTGAACATTAACAAATATTTAATATAAATGAATTATTATAGGATGGTTACAATGATATTATTACTGAAAACAATATTTTTTAATATTTTATTTGTACATTTTACTTCGCATCGCTATCATGACTAACATCACTCAGGTATTCATAATCAGATTAATTCATTCATAATCTTATTAGATTTCATTTTCTCTTTTTTTTCTCTTCTTTAGATTTTTTTTTCTCTTTTTTCCTGCAGTACTATAACCTCTACAACTCATATTGAAAGAATTTTTAAAATTACTAATAAAACAATAAATTTGAAACCACATGCCTTTACAACAAGCTTCTAATAGTTATTCCACGCCAATACCAATAGACACACATAATTATATATTGGCTATTGAAGCGGAGACGAAATGTTGAGGAGCAACTCTTTCCGCCCGAACGGCTGGCTACTTAGACATCACTCTACTTCACGCAGACTGGCGTGAGGTCGGCAGCGCAAGTGCACTAAACCTATCACTGAATACTAGCACTGATTATCACTGAGCCTGCCTCAATGCTACCATCTTAGTGGCAAATGAGTTCTGGAAGCGAAAAGGTTTCTCATTGATTTTCAAAATACTTATATTAGAAAAATCAATAATCCCTCTGGTCTGTATCTGGTAAATCTATATATATATATATAATGCATCATTTCTAATTGTTCAAGAGAAGTCTAAACTTTCATATTTCAGTTAATCAGAGGGAAAGTACCCTTTGTAAAGTTAACAACAATGCTTTTGTTTGTCTAAAAAAAAAAAAACGCATCCAATCAGAGACTCCTACTATGACTTGCTACACCTTCTTTCATCTAGTTTGATTGATTGAGAGCTTAGTGAGTATCGCTTTATTTCAAAGTTCTTTCTTAGAAATTCCTATCTTTCACTATTCACAAGTGTGAATATTAAGTTCTTGAGTCCATCTGGGCCACTCAGAAGTCTGGAATTTACCTAAACGTCTGCTTGTTGTGAATTATGTCTAATTTCGTAAAACATCGAACCAAAGAACTATATTTGGTCACTATGTTCTACAGTTTCTTAATTTTGGCCGAACAAATGCGTACGATATATAAGTATAAGTCGTAACTATATAAGTCTTATTAGTTTCACAATGCAGCAAAACCGTGTTCCGGGAAAAGGAACTTTTATGATCGAAACACTTGGGAGTCGATAGTCTTATTAATGTTAAAATATAGTAATAACTTTTATATTAGTATTTTACGTGACGAAAAAGGTTTTATGGCTAAGACAGAATAGCAGCTGATCAGTTTGTAATATTACTATTTTTCCAATCAATACATTTTTCTGAGATGTTTTTACAAGGATAAGTTGGACAACATGTATATTTAAGCCTTCTAAAACAATTTCTCACTTCATAATAAGGAAAACAGGAAAGATTAAAGCATTGTAAAGGGAATATATACGTAAAATAACACTACTAGAAATAAGTTAGAAATGTAAGTTATAGATTTTATATTTAAGTTCATAATATGCTGTTGTTTAAGTTTTAAAACTATATTTTATGCTTTTATTTTTTATGAATATTTAAAATATTTAGATAAAAATTTTAGTTCACAGGTGTGTCCCTATTATCTAAGTTAGTGAAGCTTGTAACCAACTATTTTTACTGAAATCTCGGATTAAGAGAAAAATATAATCCCACCCCAAAATGAATATCCGCAAATATTCTAAAATCCAACATAAAAACAGTATGGATGAAACAATAACGAGCAGAAAGAAATGTAAATAAAAAATGCATCTGCATGCGAGAAAATTTTTTTCCTTTTTCTTAAACTTTATCAATTTCTTTATCTTAACATTTCAATTAAAGAAGTGCTTTAAAAAAATCAATATCTTGTTTCAATATTTCATTCTCATAAGAAAATGTCAAAATCCTAATATTGCTAGCATTGAAAACAATTATTGGTATTCATAAATGCACAAAAAAGTACATCTGATAATATAATATATTATAAAATCACGTTATAATTAATGAAGTACGACTGTAAGATGTTTGCATTATTAACCATTTGCAGATATTAACCAGTTTCCGTGAAATTATATATTTTTTACTTTGGTTAACTAAATTAAGAAAAAAGTCAGCAAAACCTGTAGATACATTTTATTGAAAATATGTTCACATAATAATATTAAACTCAATATTTCACTATCCGAGAAAATAGAAAGTCTAATAAAGTTTTTTAAAAACCGAATACTGGTTTAGTGTCATTTTAATATACTGGTAATTTTAATACTGGTTTAGTTATCTTAATCAGTCCTAAGCATCATTAGGCCATTAGATGGTGACAGACGCGAAATACTTAACAATTAAAATATTTTGGTTTTAATAAAAAACTAATACGTATTTTTTCACAATTTTTTATTGCGTATCAGATAAAAATAACAAAAGAAGAGAAAAATATTAACTTCAAAATGTTATACCTTTTAAATTATACTGAAGCAATGTCATATTTGAATAAACATTGCAGACTAAATAATAGGAAAATGTATTATGTATTTTATCTTTCTGCATATATGTATATTAATCAACAATAACTGCATTGATTTGAAATTAACTTAATGTATTCGTATCTGCAAGCATTAAAACAGTACCTTTATGACCAAATTTTGCTCAACGACATAGTCTACTGGGATAATAATGCTTGTGATGACAAAACACGAACAGCTGCAATAGCGTCCATATCTTCAATTGAAAGACATCCGAAAGCTTTGCAAGCACACTTATCTCGTCGTATGCCATCACCAGACGACTCGAAGAGAGTGAAATTTGCATTCTCCACGTCCTTTTAGCGTTTCCTGCCATTAACATGGAATACGGTTAATGTTGTTTGATGTACCGATATCCGTATATTAACTGTTACGGGTTAAATATTGTATGGTCTTTTAAAAGTGAATACTGCTTTTGCTTGGAAATGAGCTATTATTATTTTAAATAGTAAGTATGCATTGATAGAGATCTAAATTTGAATTTTGTAGCTGAGAATTTCTATGCAACGAATATTTAAATTTAATAACAGATATTTGCAATCATCATCAAAGCGATATTACTACACGGGTTATTATTCCTGCAATTTGGGGCAACTTAGAGTTTTCTTTATGTTAAAGAAATGTTTATTACAAGCCATATTGCTCTATCCTATTAAAGTAGTATGGTTTTCTAAAAAGCCTTTTTATAACCATGTTTAGTGCATCAGAAACTGGGAAACAGTTACTATATTTTGCAACAGATGCACATAGCTCTATTTTATTAGAATAATATGGTTAAAAAAAGCATATTTTGATAATGATGTTCAATGCACGTGAATGCGAAAACTGGTACTGTGTTTTGCAATGGATGGATATTACTCCTATTAGATTAATATGGTTTTAAAAAAAGCCTTCTTTTTATAACCATGTTTAGAGCATCAGAATCTGGAAAACTGTTTCTATTTTTTTCAACAGATGTATATTACTCTATCTTTCAGATTAATATTGTTTTAAAAAACCCTTTTCTGATAATCATATTCAATGAAACAGAATCTGGAAAATTGTTACTGTTTCTTTTTTCTCTACGGACGGATATAAGATGGTATTCTTTCTTTTTATTGTTGTTTGATATCTACGATTGTAACTGTCTGTCACAAAACTGCATATTTGAAAGCATTTACGAGCTTAAAAGAATTTAAAATATGTGCTTTTATGTGCTTATTTGAAGAGATTTTAATATTTATTATTTAATATAAGCTATTAGAAGCTAAATTAAAAAAATATTTTAAAATTAAAAAATTGGCAGATTAAAGACTTTAGTTTTAATGCTAGAAAAAGGATTGCTTTGAAATGCTTTGAAAACGAATTTCCTTTTCAATTCCTTCATTGGCTTTCTTTATTAATATACAAACATAAAAATTACAACAATGGAAATAAATAAAGAGTTAATCAATTTTATATTTTGGAAAGAAAAAAGTTAGTATTCTTTAGATATGTTATAAATGTCTATTATTTGAATGAAAATTTCCTTAATTTAAAAATAAAAAAAAATCTATAGCGTCAGAGAGCCAATATTTCAATTAATAATAATGTAATTTCTTGTAAACTTACTGCTATTGGTTTAGTTAAGAACATATTTCTCAATGGTTAAACTATGTATTTATGTACTTAATAATGTCAATTTTGAAAAATTGTTTTTATGGCATAAAAATAATTTTTGCAACCAGAAATATTTTTTAAAAAGAAATTCTGATGTATGAATAAATTATTCAAATTGGTCAATATTTAACTTAGCTGTAATTATAAAAGACAAAATAAAGTGGTACATATAATCTGACGAAATCAATTCTTCAATGTCATTTTCATGATTATTTTAATTGAAATATTGCAAATCACATCATTACTTTAAAATTTTCTGAGAGTTTTTAAATTATTATGTTAGACGTGTTAATAAAAAAACAAAGACATATAAATCCTAAAAAGCCATTAGAAGAAAAAATTACCAGCACAGGTTTTGCAAAGTTTAATTTAAACTTCCTTTGTATGTTGTGTTTGCGTTACAAAATTTACTATGATATTATAAGCTTAAATAATTCTTATACAACTTCAAAGATTGAAGTCAATAAAGTAACTAAAAGTCAAAGTCACAGATATGTTAGATTTTAGATCCTGAAAGAGTGTCAAAGGCAAAGGAAGCAAATGGGTGTTTACGGCTGAAATAACAGCATTCTTAATGCTTTTTTCCAAGCCATTTATTACATCCCAAAGGAAGAGGAGGACGTTATTGTTTCTGAATAATGGAGTAAACAGCTCGCCAGGGTAAAACTTACTGTCATTTGGGTCACGTTGGTGGCGAGTTGTTTGCCATTGTTTGCTCTCTCTCAATTGTTTCCTAAAAGATTAATTCGGATAGCATCCGTTAATCTTGTCATCAGGTTAATTTTATAGTAAAGTTTTAGTATCCAAGCGCACTTCCATTAATAATTAAGCAATTAAGCATGTTAAGTTAGGTGCATCTCGCGATTAAATATCATTTGCAATAGGTTTAGATTGCAATACAAGGATTATTTAAAAGAATATCTAGGAAAACTTTTGCATTTGGTTTTAACTATAACCACGATTCGTAAATCTGTTTTAAGGAATAGATGTTACGTAATAAAATATGAATTTATCTGTATGCAACAAAAGAATAAATATAATACGATTTTTAGAAGAAAATGTTTTGGATTTTTAGAATATTTAGGAAAGAAAGTTTAAATAGGGTACAAAAATAATATTAATACATATAAAGACTCTCCTTTTTTCTTCTTCTGAAAATATTTTGAAAATTCTACTTCCTGCGTTTATTACTTTATTGAGATTTTATGTATAAAACATTATTAAGGTTTTTTGTTGTCATGGATAAACTCAATAAATATTTCAATATAAATTTTTTGTATGGGAAATATGACCTTTGGAATTTTTACATAGTAGCGTTTAGAATTTTAGATAACTTATTTAACTTAGGGATTCCACCATTTAATTTATCAAACTTAGAATTTTATTCGCATTTTTTTTTTCTAATAAACTAATATAATGTTCCATAGTGATATCTTTAAACTGTAGATTCTGGTGTACCGAAAATTGGTTCATCGTACTCCAGGTTTAATTTTTATCAATATCTCGAAATGTGAGTAAAATGAAAATTTATTAAGAAAATATGAAACATTATCAAAATAATCAGCAATTTATTTTATATTTGAGGTAATTTTCCTTAATATCATTTCCTTATAATCTCTATTAAAGTTAACCGTAGTAGAATACAGCTTTGGGGCCTATGGCCAAGTGACCACAGATTTCGGGTTTGAGTTCCGGAGGGACCATGGATATTTATAGCGGTTCGAAATCCACTTTAAACCGCAGGTCCCAGTCTAACATGACTGTTGTGCACAAGTCAGCCCTATCCCCTTAAAAAGAAAAATATCTTATGTTTCGGAATCTGACAAAAGGTCTTGGCCTACATGGGGCTGTTGTTCCAATGAAGAAGAATACAGTTTTAGCCAAGAATACAATGCACTCCTAAAGATTCAAAATTTTGAAACAACGTTAAATTAAATTTAAATAATATATTAAATCAGTAACCATAAACAAAATCAAGAAAGTTTTTAATATGTATTGCAGTTTGCAACAAACACCCCCTTCAGTGTTTGTATTTGGGGAGGCTCTGATCCTCCACTCGTTTTCGAACATTACTGAATGATTTTCTGTCCTACAGATTTATTGTGCCCCTCCCAATCGTAGACATAGGAGATTTAGGTTTTGATTCATTTAATGGTTTCCAAAAGGAGCACCTTTATCCTAATGCTGCAACCATCAGGTTGCTGAATGCGTTTTTAAAAAGGTAACAAATATGCTTCATGACAATAAGAAACTTTAAAAAAAAATATTCACAGGCAAATTTGTTTTAAGACGTGAATATCTTTTCCCGTTTTGCTTTTATTTTGATCTTATAAATCTTCTTTGCAATCAAGTTTCTGCTGAATCACAGTTATTTAAAATGAAATTCAAGATACTTACAAAACCTTTTTTTCACTATTTTTATTCATTACATGGAAACAATTCTCAGACAATTACTACAGCACTTCATGCAATTTAAACTTTTATTTGAATATCGAATGGAAAATTTCACAACATGTAGACAGTAGTCAATACACTCTTACATCATTCAAGCAAATGATCGCTTTATTTATAGCAAAGTAATTGAAATTTACGAATGGCACAGGAGGGAAATTGGATTTTGCAATTCTATCTTCTATAATTGAAGGATCGATTCTTATAACTAACAAGCGAATTGAAGAGAGCTATGTAACCAGCAGAAAGCACTTTTCTTCAAGGAAATTTTTCATATTTAGGAAATATACTAGTATGTCTGAGTTATTATGCGCTCTTCGCTGCATTTCAAGTATAATGGAGACAGCAGAACCGAAATTTCATTTAATCTTATAAATACTAGCATAAAGGTATTGGATTGCATTTTATTATAGTTTCTTATCATTTCCTAAGCAATTTGGAATATATAAAATACATTTATAGAGAAAGACACGTATCTATTAATTGATAATAATATACATTTTCCATAAACTCAGCAATCCTCTTATTTATTTACCTAAATATTTTTTGTGAATTACATTTTTAATGACCATTATTAATTAGAAAAGGAACTATTATAAAATGTACAAATTGTTTAAAGAGTTGTACATACACACCCAGCCACCCACAAACTAAATATAAAACACGTGATTAACATGCCAAAATGCCAAAAAAATGCCACAAATTCAGAGAATAAGTGCAAAATCGTAATTCATTAAACTTTGCATTCGTTTTTTTAATAGTAAAAGAAGACGATGTTTGACACTTTAAAACTTTGTTTAATTTGCAGATATGATATTAAATTTTAATATATCTGGCTTTATGCAAATCCTTAATAACGTTAGAACCCCGACATTCTTCCCAGAATTTTGGTTTAATTTCGTTTGTGTCTTATGAAGGATAATGTTTGCTCTCTTGCCCAGGTTTGAATTGGTTACATATATAACGCGCATATATATTTTACATTTTCTTCCATTTTTTTTTTATGTGCTACTACAGTGCTGTTTTCCGTTTTAGTATATCTCACTGCAGGCCATTAAAATTTTTACACTAAGAAGAAATGCAAATAGCAAAATCATGTTCAGTATACAGTATGAAAGTAGAAAGACAAGATTCAGTTTACTATTAATTTTAAGATACAGAAAACGGAGGAATCAATATTAGCAGCAATAACAGCTCTAATCAGGCTGGACATATAGACAGATGACGATATAATTTCTATGTGGCTTCAATTCTGTACCTTCATATTGACTAATAGATGGTGGCATTCCAGAACCTTTGCAACCATTGTCTATAAAGTGAAATCTTGACCACCTGCTGGCAAGATCGGAAACACCTGCTGGCGATTAATTAAGGAGGAGTCATAGATTCTTTATTCTTGAGCAACGCGAATCATGATATGTTGCCTAACGTGAATATCAATATCGCGAGACGATAAATTACAATATCAACAGACCATGATCCTGCATTGACTTAATTCCAACACAATGATAGCAGCCGTTTTTCTTCTCATGCGAGATATAAAAACCTACTAGTACTAGAAACGTTTGTACTAGAAAACAGCGAACAAATACTTACCAGTGAACAAACTTTTGTACGAGAATACGCTCTCTTTAAAATCTTTTATACTATACAGATTGCAGATAGTATCACTCATCAAGCCTGTATCGCCTTCAGGCTTTGAGAGTATATGCTGTCTTAAGTAAGTGTAGTCTTAATCATTTGCATATCTCAGAATCTAGCATCTTTCACTTAAATTTTGTCCTCATTGAGGGATGTCATTATGTTGTAGTAATTTAAATGGTCAGAAGTGTACACAGGATTTATTATAAGAGTTAAAATTAAGTATTTGAAGCCTATGAGTGAAACAGATGATCATTTATTGCTTATGAAACATTAACTTTCTATGTAATTCAATTTTATTACGAAAAAATATTAGGGTGCGCAACAGTATTCATTCTTTTTAAGGAGAGGTGCAAAGATAAAAATTTTGCAGGATGCAATAAGAAAACAATCGAGTTGTAAACCACTGTTAGGAAAGATTAAATTTATGAAATTGTAGTTATTTCTTAATAAAAATCGTATAGTACCCACATTTTTAATTTTACATATTTTAACGTAATAATAAAAATATTAGTCTAATAAAGCGTTTTAGAACAGAACATATACGCATGAATCATCAGTAATTACAATACCCTCTTCTTGCAAAAACATTATCTAACACTTAAGGCTGCAAACACTACTAATGAGAACAGATAACGATAATTAACAATGCAACAATAATGTGGATTGTTGTCTTTTCCCGGAAGATTCACGGTCTCACTGAGATCTTCACACTTCGTTAGTTCCAGGCAGCACTAAAGTAAGGAAGAGCATTTCACTTGTGTAGCATAGAAATATATGCGTTTCACGAAGAGTATTAAAGAAAGAGTTATATTTAAGTTGCATGGGAAAAAGATCCAATAAATTTGAAAGTAATTTAGTTAATGTATAGACATTAATGCTATATGGACATATTATATTCGTGCATATTTTGTTGTTATATGTAATAAAATATACACCTCTAACTTAATAATTTTATTGAAAAAAATATGAATGTTAACTTAATGAACAATCAAAACTTTGAAAAACAATATCTTGATACAGGTATTTTTTAATAATATGGATGAAAAGTCTTATATTTTTTTTGTGACCACGTATTTTTTTATATAATTAATATATGGTTTTTATGAAACTTTTTCACTTAATACATATTTTCGCTAAATCTCTTATGCATGTAATATTAGTAAAAGTTAGCACTTCGTTTTTACTAGTGAAAGACAATTACAATTGTTATTAATTGTAAACAGTTTGTAATTGTCATCATCTAGATAATTACAAACTGTTTACAATTTGAAATATCACATCAATATAAAGGATTGTTTTGCAGATATTATGGAAAACAAACATTTAATTTCTTAAAATGTTTGGATAAATAAGTTTTTATCAGCAAAAATAAATAAAGAACTCAAAAATTAACTTCATAAATTATTAAAATAACAAAAAAGCATTAAAAACAAATATGTTAACTATAAAATTGAAAACATCTCGCTTAAATGGATCATTATACAAAATGGAAACACTATGAAAACACTTTGTCGTTTATCTCAGTATAGTGCCATCTTATCGATATAAATTGGTATAAAATAGTGGATAGTTTGTGGTCTGAAGAAAATGTCCCTGAGGATTTATCAGTCATTGACTGAATGCCTGATTGAGCGACTCTGGCAGCAGGTGGACAAGTCAAATAATGATAGATGACTCCGGAAAAAGTGAGCATAAAGACAAACCATAAACATTGAAGAATCATGTAGCTGTAAATAATGGAGTTGAGGTTTGAGGAACATGGGATAAAAGATCAGCAAATATTTTATCGATAGTGAAAAAGCAAACGCTTGTTATGGCCAAATCGACCGTTTCTTCTCAGTCTAACCACAGTCTAAAACTTTGAAAGCATTTGTTTAGGAAAAGTAAAACCACAAAAAAAAAAAAAAGAACTTCATTCATGATCCAAAGACATTTTTCTTTTACTTTTTGAAATTTCTGTTTTTTTTAACTGTAGACAAGCAGTAAAATGTTTTAAGACTCATTTGTTTACTTGAATGTCTTATAAAAATCAATTTAGTATCTTTAGTTGCAATGAAAAGAAATGAATAAGAAAGTATTTTATATATATATATATTTTTTTGTTAAATGGATTTTCGCATAAATAATAATAATAAATAACTTTAAAGTTTATAGCACAGAAATAGACCGCAACTTTTGATCAAAACCGCCTTATAAAAAAAAAAAAGGAATTCATGGATTTCAATAGTTATGTACATAGTTGTAAGAAAATTTCGATTTCATTATGTTCATAACAAAAGTGAAAATACAAAGTTAAAATGTATGGTAATCACTGATTGATGTTGATTTTATTTTTTTACTATTATAGCATTAAGTATCATGCCAATCTTAACAAAATTAAGATGATATTTTTAAAATTATTTTTCAAAAATATTGTCATCTGTAGAATCATCAAAATATTCACTCCAGACTACTTTTTAAAATATAAAAATAACAAAACTATACTAGAGTAATAACTACAATATAATATGCTAGATATTTTATACATATTAACAAAGCTAAAATTTAAATATTTTTAATTAATTTCAAAAAAAATTAGTACAGATGAAATATAGTTATTTTCATGGGTATGCTTAATATTGCTAGTGTTTAAATAAAAAAAATTATTAGAATTGTAACAATAATTTATTTTTTAACAAAAACTATTATAACTATTTGAATCACGTATATTTTTTGTTCTGCTATAATAAGAATAAAATATTTAAATAGAATTTGTTTTAAAAATATCTATAAATGCACTAAAAAAATTTTAAGTACTAATTGTACTACATGTTTAAATTTGTCTTCTAAATGAATTTAATAAACTAATTTAAAATAGATTAAATGAATTTAAATGCATGGTGGATTAGAGGTGGTGGTGCAAATGGATTTAAATGCTAGTTTAAAAGCATTTAATTGCATTAATTTAAAACGTAAGTGAACACTATAGAGCACTATATTCGATTTCAGTGATTCAATTAACGGGGCTTTAGGCTGTAGGGCTTTGAATGGATCTATCTAAACATCTAACTAAAGGGAAAGAGGGAATTTTCTATCTATCAATATAAATGTATTAATGAATTTACAATTTTTCTGAATGATTAAATCTTAAAAGTGAAATAAATTTAATTCTTTTAATTGAAGAATTAAGAAATTATGGTACATTCGGTGTAAGAAGAGTATATTTAATATAATATAATTAAGAATATAATTTAAAAAATCTCGTAAAATATATATATTTTTTTTTTTTTTTTTTTTTTTTTTTTTTTTTTTTTTTTTTTGTAAGCTTTTAGCATTGTACTGAATTACCAAGGAATTTGAGCACGATCTGTTACTCAGTGTATTGACAGCATCTATTTTTAAAATCAAACATTTTGAACTCTCTTTGATTTTTACAATGGAAAAATTAATTTACAAAGGATTTGTCTTGAATTTTGTGTTTAAAACGAAATTCCATGTGCCTAATTCTTAAAAATGTTGCAGAAGACTATCCTAAAACGTGAATGTCAAAAACACAAGCATATGAATGGTATAACGCATTCAAAGAAGGCCGAGAAATGGTAGTTGATTTGCCACTTTCTGGTCAACCTTCAACAACTACGACCGACGAAAACCAACAAAATCAAGAAATTGGTGATCAAATAGAGAGTTGACTCAAAAGATTAACGCATGTTTTAATTCCATTTTTCACATTCTGACATATTTTGTACATGGAATGAGTCGCAGTACGTCTGGTTTAGAAAGAGCTCAATTTTGTCCAAAAAGAGCATCAAAGCTGGTCATTGAAGACATGATTTCCTGATCTTCTACGGTCTCATTGAAGGTACTAATGATAATCATTAATCATCACTAATGATGGCAATTAAACTCATGAATCATATCGACCAAGCACCGTATTCACCTAATACGGCACCATGTGACTTTTTCTTGTTCTTAAAGTTAAAATTACCACTTAGTGGAATGCGTTTTGACGCGATTAAAACCATAAAAGAAAATTCGCCGGAAGAATTGAAGGTCATACCTCATTCAGACTATCAAAACTGCATGAAGATTTGGATCAAGCACTGTCCTATTTGTATTGCATTTGATGATGCAATACAATAACTGCGTGTCCCATTTTGAAGGAGACTAAATAAACTTTGATAAATAAATTGATTTTTGTGTATTTTATTTAATAATTCTAGATTACTTTACACAGAATGTGTAGTATATTTTTTTCAAAAGAATTAAGGACTATTTTTTAAAATTCACCTTTAACAGTTATCTATGAATTCCTTTTCTTAAGTTTCCTTATAGCTATTAAAAAAAAACTATAATATTTTTTAAATATTGTTAGAATGAAAACTGTTTAAGGACTATTGTTCGACAAATAAAATTTATTTGTAATATTTTAAATGAAAAATGTATTGACAGTGCATTCGATCTGTTCTTCAGACATTAAAATATTTGAAACCATATGTCTAATTTTAGAAAACTTACTTTCCTGTGAAATTGTTTTGTAATGTTTGTTGTTGAAGAATAATAATTTTTCGCTTAATTAATGAAAGGTTCTGTAATTTTTTAAAAAATTCTCCGTAGGATAGTCTCTCACTTACACGTCAAATGTAAAAAATACACCAAAAACGATGTTTAAATGAAAATATTCTCTCGAGTCCAAATTAGCTTCATTCTATACATTTAAATGCCTATTAAACATAATAAATCATTGAATTTTCCAAATTAGGTTTGAGAATTAAAAACCTAAATAGTTTATAAATATAAAATAGATGCGCAATGAAAATATTTGCATATCTTAATTGCGTTTTATTTGCAAATAAAAACTAAAGGTAACTCGAGCTTTTTCCTATAAGTCAAATAGCAGTTTCAAATTCATCAAAATTCGAGTACCTTGTTTCAAATGGATCCTTAATGTATATTCATAAGCATAGAACATTTCAGCGACTTATAAAGGTGAATATCACTGATGAAGAGAATTGCAAATGAAAGTGATGAAGCATTATTTTACTTTGATAAGGCCTTTGAAATTCAACGAATAAATGAGAAATATGCATAAAAGGGATTATATATACCTAAAGTTTTACTGTACTTCTCAAAACGGATCAACAAATAAGCCAGAAATGCTAGACGTTCATTTCAGTGCAACTACGATCAATAGAAATTTTTTTCCCTATTGCAATTTTGTGTTACATTTAGCTTTTTTTCAATACAACTACAATATAATATTTGATTTTGCACAATGAATACATGAATGCATTTTGTAATCAAATTTTTTATTACACACCATTTCCTTAATATATTTTAGAAAACTGAAGCCATTGTTTAATCATCAATTAAGTTTTATTAATGCTTTAAAAGGAAAATAACATACTACATAACAAGTAATACTTTCATAATATATTGCTGTAGAGATGATATATAATATTAGCGAAAAGAGAATACAATTTTGAGAAAGATGACTGAAAATGTAGTAAATACTCAAATTTGTGAAATTTTGAAAAGGTACTAAAGCTACATAAAATGCAACTTTCAGAAAACTATTAAAACGATTTTCTTAATTTCCGTTGACGCTTTGTAGAAATTTTATATAGCTAATATAGAGGAAAAATGAATGATAATTAAAATCATAAAAGCGTAATAACTAGAAATCTCCTCAATTGTGAAAATGTCAAATGCAACAACAAAAAGTGAAACACTCCTTATTATTTCAGTAGAATATATCTACGAGTAAAATACCAGCATAACACTAAAAACATTTTGGAAAAGATTTATAATCACATCCACTCATAAAAAATGACTTTTGTTCTCTTCAATCAGAACTGCAGTCATAAAATTAATTATGCAGCTTTATATACACCTATAAAGACACTTATGTATGCATTCATAATAAAATTAATTTTACGGTACCTTTTATTTTTTCTATAAAATTAAACAAGTCGCTCTTCTTAATTTCTATTCTATGTCTTTTATCTTCGTTCTCAAACACTACATATCAATGCAATAGCCTTTTTATGTGATATTAGTAAAGCAATCTATTTAGGCATGTTTAATAAAACTTTCGAAAATATAACCGTTCGTTCAAAATATTTATTAAGATAAACGATTCCATAATACATTCACAAGAATTTATATTAGCGTGTTAAAATTTACTGCAATAATATTCTGATCCTATATTATAATTATTTGTGCATTGAATTTACATACTGCAGATCCAGTGCACAATGTGACATTTAATGAGAAATTTACAATAAAGGCTGCGATTTGAAGGAAAAGTTATAATATTGTCTGTCAATCATTTATATGTAGGAAAAAGTAATTCAAACGGTAGGCATTACTAAGCCTTTAATGAAAAAAGTAAAAACAAAAATAAAACATTTGTACCGGAAATCCTTTAATTGGTCTGTTAAACACTTCTTTAATTCAATTTAATGCTTCCTTTATTAACAGCATATATACTTGTAATTTGTAAACAGAACTAAATCAATAATTAACTACGATCACTGCCTTGGCGATCCTTTAACTGTACTGTTTATGATAACATTTTTTTTATCTTAACTAATTATAAATAATTTACTATAATTTCCTAACTATAATTAGTAAGATGGCAAAGCTATAAAACTTGTGGAGGATAAAAATAAAAATACGTTTAACGAAACAAGAACAAAATGCTGAACAAAAAGCTTTATTGCAAAAATACTGAACATGCACTCATTTGTATAAAGAAAAAAGTGAAATACTATGATGAAAGTGATTGTTTTTATTGAAATTCATTATGTGCAAAACTTGGATACATCAATGTAACCAGAGATATAGATTTCTAATATCATTCTGTAATATGTTCTGCCTTTTAAAATGTGGTTCTTCCTCTACCACATTTTAGGCTGACAGAATCTGGCGGCTTACCATATGAAATATATGTTCAATTGGTGAAAAATCTGATGACCTTGCAAGCCAAGGAAGAGTATCAATAGCGCGAAGCAGTCCACAGTTATGTAAACCATATGGGCCTGACATTATCTTGTTGGAATGTGCTTGCCAGGGAAGCGACCACAAGATATCATCAACATATCGTTGAGTAAATTGTACACAGGATGTTTAAGAATGAATAGCAACTCACAATATCACTCCAGCAGCAATTACTGTGCATCTCTGTAAAACAAATGCTAATTGGCATCACTGGCCGTTCTACCGTTTTGAAGTTCAAAAACCTCTTACTATCATTTAAGATTGAGTCAGGTCTGCGCTATCAAATTTCCAGCATATGTGGAGATAGGAGATGGCCCAGGGTCCGGGTAGAAAAAAGGGTCACAAGGCGAAAGGCGAAACAATTTGAACTGAACTGAAAGAAGGTGGACCTTTTCAAGACCGCAAATATTTAACTGTAATTAAGTTGTAAATATGTATAATCGTAATCATGTTTAATCTTTCAACAAAAGAAGCAATCACCATCGACAGCATGACAAATTTGGCATAGCCAACAGGAAAGATGGAGATTTCTAGAGTTGGCGGGTAAGAGAAAAGTTCATGTGTCCTATGAATGCTGTGGAAAAATTTCGTATGGAAAAGGGTCTGGGCTGTGGTGCAGGGGGAAAGCTTTGTGTTAGGCATCATTTAACTGGTGAATGATGCAGTTCACTTTCTTCTTTAAGAACCACTTATTCATGGAGCATTCAAATAAACAGGGAAGAGTAATACTATACTAAAATATAATTTCTTCCATAATTTTTTGTGTGAAAGCATTATTGCTTTATTAACGTCAAAGAATATCTAATCTTTAGCTTTTGTTTTTACAATTAGTTAATTTTGGTTTCATGAAATAATCAGCATTTAGTAATTACAGTTGTGTAATGATGTTAATAAAAATAATTATAATTATAATAATATATTTATCTGAATCATATGAAATAATTTTGATGTTATGTGCAGTAAATTATGTCTCTTAATGAAAAGGAAAGAATTTATATTATTATATAAAATTTATAATTAGAGCTAATTTAGATATATTATATTTATGTCTGATGTAGTTCTCAGTCTTGGGTTTGAGTCTGTGTGTATTCATATATTTATGAAAATTAAGCTAACCAAATAATGTGCTTTCGTGATTAGTTGAATATAATTGAATAATATTAATTTAAGAATAAATTATGTTAACAGCTTAAATTGCAATATATTTTAATTATATTTTAAAAAGTTATTACTTTTGTTTTTTGAAGAAACATTCATTCTGATTTATAATTTATGTATAACAGGGTGATTCAACGTTCATGGAGCAAATTTTGAGGGGTGGTATAACTTACTTAAATATATATTTTTTGTATTGAAATACATTGTCGGAAGTGATATGCGTAGAGAAACGAACATACTTTCAAACGAATTTTCGCAGCAGACAGAAACAATGCCCCAACTGATTCCCGTAATTTAACAAATTTCAAATTCTCTGGCTGGCAACTGCGATGCACACTCTTTATTCTTACTCTAGATTTGCAATTGTGTTTCGTTTGCGAGACTCTAGTTAACTCAATTGAAAATATCGTTGCTCGACTATCCGTCGATATGTAGCGTCTGCAAAAGTGCTCGAAATGCCTGTCATCTCTGGAACTGCAGTTATTAAAGTCCCTCCAAATTCTAAAATTACAGATTTAAAAAAATTCTAAAATTTGAGGGAATTTTTTTGTTAAAGAATTAGTTGCAACTATTGAAAAAAAAACTAGACTAAGAAGAGAAAGATTAGAAGGAGAAAAGGAAAAGTAAAACTAAAAGAAAGGAAAAACAACAAGCGCGATAACATGAATTGAAATTGCTTGAATTAGAATTAAAAGCAAAGTCGTGGAGAAGATCTGTTTGGCATGGATTGAGAACACAGATGGGATTGGGTAGGGAAATTCCTTTCTCTATTACTTGCAGGTGAAGAAAGCAATCCACTAGAGAGAGAACAGAAGAATGACCTTTCTTTTTCCACCAAGTGGAAAAGATGTCTAAGCAGTATAAGGTCCCAGAAAGAATTTCAGGGAAGTATTTAAGGAACTCGTTGAAAGGAAATATCCATATTCATCTAGGGTACCTATTAAAGACATGAGAAAAGAAAGCAACTGCTAATGTTTTTATGATAAGTTTCAAATCAATCAGGAGCCTTTGACTAGATGGTAAAAGGACAGGGTGGTATTTAAATGCAGGTAGCAAACACGTAAGTTTGAAAAAATAAAAAGGGCCTTTTAAATTTAAAGATTGTTCTCTTGTTGTAGGAAATTTGGGTATTTTGTTAATATTTGCCAATCTTTTTAAACAGTTATTTTTTAAATTATATGTAATCTTATTAATCATGTAAATCTCTACTTTTCTGTGTGATTGTAAAATCTGCTACTTAAAAAATATTTTAGATCAAATATTTTCTCTTTTTGTCAAAAGATTAATTTTGAATAATATAATTTCATAGATACATGGTAAAAATTAAAATTGTGAAGTTGTCAAGTTATTCAATAGAAGGAAACTAATAGTTTATAATTAATTTTAGGCTAATAATATATTTTAGTGATTCAGATTGTATAATATTGTACTTGGATACTTTCTAAGTATCAATTTTATATAAATTTATAAAGGGTTACATATTTTCCTTTTTAATATTGTACATTTCTGCGTCTAATGTCTAATATTTTGATATCGTATTAGTTTAATATGTTAGTACATCTCTTTTTTCATTTCGCTTTATTATTTTGTTGTCATGTGTGTATCTGTATCACGTAAGAAAATTTATTAAAGGAACACAAACAAATTGACACATGCAGTTCTCAGAGAAAAGAGAAATTGTACGGTGTCGGAATTCGAAATATAGTTTTTGATGTGCAGGACAAGGTCCAGCAATAGAAACTTAAGGAAAGGTGTGAAGTTCAACAAAATTTTATCACAGACCAGGTTGGGACAGACTAGGCTATCAAATGTCTAGCATCCGGTTATATGTGGGGGAGGGGTGAAGTCTGGGTAGAAGAAAGAGTCGAAAGACGGAACAAGTTTGGTCTGTGTTAAAGAAAGTGAACCTTTTGAGGACAATTAATTTAATTGTAATCAAATTGTAAATATGTATAACCTTATCCTGATTGGTCTTTCGCTCTATGCTAACTTTTCCGCCTCGCTCTTAATTTTTTCACTCAGTGTAATTTACTTAATCTATAGTACAATATGATGAATCTATAATTTAAACAAATTCAAATTCATAAGGCATCTTATGATTATTACGGATGATGAAATACACTCATGTCCATAAATTAAGGATAATGAAGTTCAGGCAAAGAAAGAGACAGAAGCAAAACAAATTTGACTTATTTGTAAAGTCTATTTATTAAACAAAAGGTAAAGAGCAAAAAAGATGCTATATGTTTGACATAATTAATAAAAATTGCGATTTTTACTCCCTGGAGCAAATTTCAAAAAAGAACCTATTTACAAAAAACAGTATAACATGGTTAGTATGATGGTTAATATGGAGTATGTCTCCCGGACGATGCAATACAGGCCTTACAACGCCTAGGCATGCTAAGTATCAAATTATCAATCTGATCTTGGGAATATTGCACCACTCATCAAGCAATGCCCTCCGAAGTTCCGGTTGACAGGTGGGAGGGGGTTGACGGGCTGCAATTCGTCGGCCAAGCATATCCCACACATGCTCTATTGGATTCAAGTCCGGTGAGTATGCTGGCCAATCCATACGCGTGATATCCTCCAATTGAAGGTATTCGTCTATAATGTTTGCACGCTGAGGACGGCGTTGTCATCCATAAACAGAAATTCAGCACCCATGGCGCCCCGAAACAAACGTACATGTTGTTCCAGAATGATATCCCGATAGATGTGGCCTGTCATCGTTACACTCTGAACATGCAGGTCAGTTCTGGAACCAAGAATAATTCCTCCCCAAACGAGCCATCCTGCACCACCGTAACGGTGGCGTTCAATTGTGTTCTTTTGGGGGTAACGGGTACCTGGCGCTCTCCATATGAAAGTCCGGCGAGAATCAGACTGCAAACTAAACCTGGACTCGTCGGAAAACAACACACCAGACCACTGTTGCGGTGTCCACAATGCATGCTCTCTACTCCATGTTAATCGCAGGCGACAGTGAGTTGCGGTAAGTGGAACACATCTGACAGGCCTACGAGCATATAGACCAATGTGCCCTAAGCGTCTGTACACGGTCTGCCTTGAAACTGTCGTACCGGTAGCTGAAGAGAGCTGACGAGACAGGTCTGATGCTGTGCTCCGTCTGTTTCTTTTGGCAGTAATTGCTAAATACCGGTCCTCATTCGGCGTTGTAACTCGGGGGCGACCTGTTCTGTAAAATCTGCTCACATTACCATCATCTTGGAATCGTTGCCAATGCCTGGAGATGACACTCTGGGCGATTCCAAGTTCCTCGGATACTTCCAGTTGGGTACGTCCACATTCCAGTCGTCCGATAATTCTACCACTTAAAAATCATCCAAATGCTACCTTTGTGCCATAACTATGCAGTTATGAAAGGCTTTTTAAAGCTTTTGTGAACAATTTTACTTCTTTGCCACCATTCCTTATATATCCCTCTCTTACTCATCTGGTGGTTTCCTGTAATTTGCATATTCTTCTTCAAGATGTGTGTGATAATTCTACAGGTTAAATTTTTATTTTAGAGTTCAATTTCTGTGTGATTCTGAATTATCCTTAATTTATGGACATGAGTGTATATTATATACTTTGTAACAGGCAAGTATTTATCGAACTGCCAAGTTACAACTTCTCGGAGTATTAAAGGATATATACATTTAGATCTATTCAGTGGAGATGCGTGATATATTGCCGTATAAATAGAAATATCCAAAGTACTTCTGCGGATTGGATACGAATTGGAATATTATCATATAAATGAGAATTAAATATATTACCAATATTCCTTTTGCGGTAGAATAGATATTCAGTATAATTTTCAATGCATTTGTAGGGCAGTGGCTGGTGGCTTTGTGCATACTATAAACTTGATAAATTGCATTTCTTGTAATTTAAATTTTAGTTAAACTTATAATATGAATCAACTGAACAAGGTTTTAGTAAACTGATTCTTCATCTAAAAGACCATCTTGTCTCAGATATAAGCTAAAAATGATATATCCATTATGAAATGTGTAAGAAATATGTACTTATAAATTATTAACATATTTTGTGGATGAATACTCTGTGCTAAATCATTAGCAGAAATTATTTGCTGCCCCACATTTATTCGTAAGAAATTTCACTCTGCTTCGTAAATACAGATATATGTACATTTTATTATAACTAGTATTTGTGATTTGATATATCAGCCTGAAAAATGGTAGTATTTATTCAGTCAAAAACTCTCAGTCAATTAAGTAATACATTTCTCAAGATATTATGCAGATAATTTAAGGCATAAAGCTGCAATAAAAGCATCATTTGCAGCAGAACATAGTAGTTTTCTAATATATTTACAAAGATTCCATTATTTATAATTATAATCTTTATAAATATTGGAACTAAATGGTTGTCATTCGCATATGCGGATCCTTTGAAATCCATTTTACTAAGTCCTTACATGTATTTTATTCACTTTTTGGCACTTTGTACAACCATCCGAGGATAATTCCAGCAGATGTTATGAATATTTCATTATTGACATTTCAATCATAATCAAATTCAGAAAATAATTGCAATTTTTTAGAAAACGAAAATTTAGGTAATGAATATTAATATAATATGCATCAAACGTTTTAAAGAGTCTTGTTGCTTATTAAAGATAAACTGCGAACATTTGTGAAGCATTTTTAGGTTATTTTATTATGTATTGGACAACTGTTACCAGAGAAATTTATAGGTTTGTCTTCTTATTATAGTCATAATCTACCCTAATCGTAAATATGCCCATAGGCTGAAGGAATGAAAATGTAGTTTGATGCTAAAATCAATCCATTGACAGAGTGTAAAGTCAATGAGCCATGAACCAGATAACAAGAATTCCAATATTGGTATCGTAATTTCGATTTTCAGAAACAATTTGATTCAATAGTGGTTGTGAAAACGTATAAGAGTGCCCATATGAACAAACTAGTTAAAATTTTTCCAGGTTTTTATCTATATGATATGTAAATTGTTTCTGAAACAGAAAAAAAAACAAACCACCTTTACTTTTTAGTCTTATATTATTACAGTATATATGTTGCATTACGTGAGACACAAGGTCCCATACATAAAAATAAAAAATTTTATTGCCTATTAAACCTTTTCTGAATGCAAAATATTATTGATAACCAATCCTCAATTATTTTCAGATTTACATCTAAGTTTTAAATATGAACTTTTTAAATAGATGTATTACATAACATAACATAATAATACATGCAGATTTTATAGCAATATTTTTTTTTTCCTTATTTTGCATATATATATATATATATATATATATCTTGAGAGCTTAGGGAGCTCTCAAGAGGGAGTGTTAAAACTTACATTAAAACAAAAATAATTGAATAATTTGAATAAAGATGAAGCACAATGATAATTGAACTTTTTCAGTTCTAATTCAGACGCTAAAATTTAATGTGTTGCAATTTTTAATCAATAAAAAAAAATTATTTAACAAAAATAATTTTTATGATTTGCGTCTCTCGAAAATCATCTAATATGCAAAAGGTTTACAACGAATGTTTCGTTTTTTTTTTATACAAATGATTTAAAATTATTTAAGTATTGAATTGCTCCAAAAAATTTATGTATTTATTTAATTATAATCATCTTATAACTTAATAATTAGTCTGAACTTTCTTCATATAAACATATTTTTATTAAATATAATTAACAATATAAATTAATTATTATAACAATTATAATTGTAATTAATATTATTATATAACATAATAAACATTATAACGTAATTAATATTATATGCATATAATAACATTATTTTATTAACTATAATTATGTTTTACCGATAAATATATAATTTTTATTTAATTGCAGATGAAAAACAATTATACGCTTTTTTTTTTTCTTGGTGCTTAAAAACTTAGTTTTTTAGTTAAAATAAAAATGATATTGAACAAAAACTATTTAAAAACTTTCTAAATTACACACTTAATTAAAATATTTCAACTGATATAAGACAGGAAAAAATTGTTTTTAAGTACTAAAAAAAAAAAGGTAGAATATAGAATATGAATGTTTAGATTTCTTTTCTCCAGAACATAGTTTTTTTAATACCCTTCAAGATCTTCAAGTTCAATCTGAGAATAGAACTTTTTTCAATTCTACAAAACTCGAAGTTTTATTCCTGAAAAAAAAAATTTTCGATTTTGTTCCTTATAAAATCTGATCTTTACGAATACGATTCGGTTAAAAAAAATCCCACTGGGATTTTTTTCCTGAGATAAGCATCGTATAAATTGAAAAACTATTATTTTTTGCAGACTGAATTACCAGGGAAAAGAGGTTTTTTCCCCACAACTTTAAATTCATCTCATGTGTAACGTTCTGGCGAATTGTTTAGACGGTTGTAGTCAACATATCCGATATTATATTGACAATTTTCAGTTCAGGGCTTATATATAGGGTCACATTTACAAATTAAACATACAGTTTGGTAATCGAATGTGTTAAACATGCATTACGAAATTGGGTTTCTCTTTTCCATTTGTTACAAAATAACTATTTTGGCCTGATTAGTTTAATACGGAGAGACATTTACAAATGCTTGAACTTCTAAAGTAATTCAATTAACAGAATATAAGATTTGTCAAAACTAAGAAAATTACGTTTTAATATGTTTTGAATATAGCATGTTATTGAACAATCTTTGCATTGCCAATTTTCGATTTTATTGTGAGTATATAATTATACTAATAAATTCAGATTATGCTATATAAATACATTAAATAATAATAGATTAATTCATCCAATCGGTATTTTTAAATAATTTGCGAGGTAATATATAAAAAATACTTTTCTTTTTTCCCAATGTCTAAATTTCCAACCTTGACATTCATTATAAATCCTTATGTCCACCCTTAATATAACATGATATCGAACAATATTTGTATTGTTAATTTTCGATTTTATTGTGAGTATATAATTATACTAATAAATGCGAATTATGTTATATAAATACAATAAAAATAATGGTAGATTAATTCATCAAATAGGTATTTTTAAACAATTTGTGAGGTAATAAATAAAAATATTTTCCCTTTTTCCAATGTGTACATTTCGAATCTTGACATACATTTATAAACCCTTATGTCTACCCTTCATATAATATGATATAGAACAATATTTGTATTGCCAATTTTCGATTTTATTTTGAGTATATAATTATAGTAGTAAATTAAAATTATGTTATATAAATACATTAAATAATAATGGTAGATTAATTCATCAAATTGATATTTTTAAACAATTCCTGAGGTAAAAATAAAACATACTTTTTATCTTTTTCCAATGTGAAATTTTGAATCTTGACGTCCATTTATAAACCCTGATATAAATACTTAAGTCTACCCTTCATATAGTATGATATTGAACAATATTTCTATTGCAAATTTTAGATTTTATTATGAGTTATTTATACTAATAAATTCGAATTATGTTATATATATATAGAAATAAAAATATTGGTAGATTATTTCATCCAATCGGTATTTTTAAATAATTTCTGAGGTAATATATAGAGAATAATTCCCTTTTTTCCAACGTGTAAATTTCAAACCTTGACGTCTATTTATAAACTTTTATATAAATCCTTATGTCTACCCTTCATAAGCATCTAAGCTTATTTTAATATTTCAAAAGAATGTTCTTTATTATTATGGAGTTATTTATATTACCGGAATAGATGGAAAAGGTTTATTATAACAATTAGATGTACATGAAGGAATCTTGATTACTCTTTCTGTCCCTGATGTTGTGGGCGGTATATCTGGATGAATTTGAACAGTAGAAAAAGGACAACTGAAGCAGCGATAACTTTGTTTATCAGAAGAAAGAACAGGTTGCTTTGACAAAGATATTTTTCTCAAATGAAAAGATGGTCAATGTGTGGGTACGAATAAAAGATAATTAATTACGCTTACTAATATTTCCGATAAAGATGTTGCAATGAAACAGACTTGTTATACAGGTGAAGCATAGAAAGTCACTTGCAATTTATGTCGTAAGAAAATAAATCGTGTTTGAACACAAAGATAATTAAAGTTACAAATTTACAAATTTCTGCATTGTCTAGTTGACAATGGGACACAATTGCTCCTACAAATATTAGTCATTAAAATTTTGGAATGTTGTCATTTAAGTTTAATCTAATATTTTAACCAAAACCACTCAAACCTTTTTTTTAAGGTTTTATTTCGTGAATTTTTTATGCTGTATACGAAAACATAATTGCCCCTCAAAAATATAATATGCCAGTAATATGTAGGATGATTATTATATGTATATAATCATCCTACATATTACTGGCATATTATGTTATGCATTTCATTGTATAAAAATACTTTCGATTGTGATTGGTGATGTTTTATATTGTGTCAAAAAAGTAAGACCAGTTTTCATTTTAAAATTCCCGCGGCTTATGGAATTTCAATTTTTTTTCTTTTTTAGGTTGCTGATACTGTCATTGAAATCTGCGTAAAATTTGACGCCAAAATATTTATTAGTGTTTGAGTTACGATTGATTTTGTGAGATGCTAAAACTGATTCCGGCGATTTTTGAAATGTCTGAATTGATTAAGCAAAGAAATTGCATTAAATTTGTTCGCGAAAACGTATAAAATGTTGCAAAAAGCATTCGGTGAGCATTCCTATATAGGAAAGAAATGTTTAGAAGGTATAAACAGTTCAGAGAAGGCAGAGAACGAATTGAAGACGAAGAGCCCTCTGGTCGACCATCAACCTCAACCGACGGCAGCTCATGTTCAAACAATTAAAATTTTGTGGTTGCAAACCGTCGATTTACAATCTAATTTTTGTTTTTTTTTTTGTAGTAGTATTTTTTGTTGTTGTACACCAATGAACCTCGTTTTTAACTTAAGCATGCCACGATCATTCCACCGGTGGGCGATGAAGGGAGAGCATTGCCTTCTGGGAGGACTTTTAGGAAGTAACTACACAGATTTGCGTGTCGTGTGAGAAAAATGCCATCAGGCTGACATACAATCGTTATTGAATCTTCTCGTTTCAGAATTCAGTGACAGCAACGGTCGTCATCAGTGGATTCGAAACGAACTATCCGGCACTCAAGCTGTTTTTGTACCTGTGGACTACAAGTAGGACTTCTAATAACTTCAAGTTTTAAATGTTTAATTCTCACAGAAATGAATGAAAAAGTTTTAGATGAAACGATTCTTAACTTTAAATGAATATTTCTCTTTTTTTAAATTAACTTTTCAAAAAAATGTGCTATTAATTATTAAATTGTAAATCCCGAAAACGAACATGATTACATAGAAACACTGTTTCAGTTTTAAATTGGACTTGAAGAAAATTTAATTAACAATAATGTCATATATTTTTTATAAAAGAAAAACAGACAGAATCTGTAACATCACCGCGTAAAAAAATTTTAAAGAACGTTTCTTATTAAAATTTATATTATCACATTAAAACAAAATTCAATCTGTAACATCATTTCTCAAAAAACACATTTACATTATTCGACACAAGAAGTAAAGATGTTCGCAGCGAATACATAATTAGGCGAAGAGTTTACCATTAAAGAGTTCATTATTACCTCTCACTTCTCTTTAATGTCCTTCCAAGACAATTTTTTTTTTGCAAAGAAATAAATCTTTTTTTTTTTTTACCTTCCTTACGTTAATTTGAAGTTTATATCACTTTATTAATTAAAATCACGCAAAAATATCTTTCTTACAGTGATAACTGCTTCTTAGCAAACTTTTGCCCCCTCTTAAAACGAATTCTATAATTCAATAGGGAGATACTTTTCGAGTTCTTATTAATTAGCTAGAAGTGATTATTAATTAATCCCTCGATAATTATTATCTATCAAAAAACATATAATGGTGGATATATAACATCCCTGCATTTTTAAATGTTTAATTCTCATAGGAACAAATGGAAAAAAAAATTTAGTCGAAATGATTCTTAACTTTAAACGAAATGAATATTTCATTTTTTTAATTAATTTTTCAAAAAATGAGCTATTAATTTTTAAAATGCAAATCCAAAAAAATGAACTTCATTATATAAAAAAAATACCAAAATATGCAAATTTACAGTAGTATTTCAGTTTTAAATTGGACTTGAAGAAAATTTAGTTAACAATAATGCCATATATTTTTTTTTTTATAAAAAGTAAGACAGAATCTATAACATCATCGTATAAAATAATTTAAAAACGTTTCTTATTAAAATTTATATCATCACATTAAAAAAATCAATCTGTAGCATCATTTCTCAAAAAAAAAACATTAACATTATTCGACACAAGAAGTAAAGATGTTCCCCGTGAATACATAATTAGGCCAAGAGAGCATAAGAGATTACCATTAAAGAGGTCATTATTACCGCTCACTTCTCTTTAATGTCCTTCCTTCAAAGATAATTTTTTTTTTGGTAAGCAATAAATATTTTTTTTTTTTTACCTTCCTTACATTAATTTGAAAATTATAACACTTTATTAATTAAAAAAAGCAAAAAAATATTTTTCTTAGAGTGATACTGCTTCTTAGCAAACTTTGACCCTCTCAAAACGAATTCTAGAATTCAATAGGAGGTCCTTTTCAAGTTCTTATTAATTAGCTGAAAGTGATTATTAATTGATCCCTCGATAGTTATTATCGATCAAATAATATATGACGGTGGATATATAACATCCATGCATTTTTTAAATGTTTAATTCTCATAGGAACAAATAAGGGAAGATGTAGACGAAACGATTCTTAACTTTAAATGAATATTTCATTTTTTTAAATTAACTTTTCAAAAATGTGCTATTAATTTTTAAAAATGCAAATCCAAAAAACGAACTTCATTATATAAAAAACTACCAAATTATGCAAATTTACAGCAGTATTTCAGTTTTAAATTGGACTTGAAGAAAATTTAATTACTAATAATACCATCTATTTTTTAAAAAAAGAAAGACAGAATCTATAACATCATCGTATAAAATAATTTTAAAAACGTTTCTTATTAAAATTTATTATATCACATTAAAAAAATTCAATCTGTAACATCATTTCTCAAAACCCCATTTACAATATTCGACACAAGAAGTAAAGATGTTCCCCGTGAATACATAATTAGGCGAAAAGATTACCATTAAAGAGTTCATTATTACCTCTCACTTCTCTTTAATGTCCTTCCAAGATAAATTTTTGCAAAGATATAAATCCTTTTTTTTTTACCTTCCTTACATTAATTGGAAATTTATATCACTTTATTAATTAAAAACATGGAAAAAATATTTCTCTTACAACGATACTGCTTCTTAGCAAACTTTGACCCCTCTTAAAACGAATTCCAGAATTCAATAGGGAGATACTTTCTTATTAATTAGCTGAAAGTGATTATTAATTAATCCCTCGATAGTTATTATCGATCAAAAATAAATGACAATGACACTTATTATAAATGGAATAGTAAGTTGAATAACTCATTTCGTATTTTCCAGGCTGAAATATCATTGATAAAATTTACTTAGGATCCCTAATGGCTTAGATTGATTTGGGCATTAAGGCCAAAAGAGTCATTGATAAATAGGAAATCAGAGTGACAATGCTTGAATGTAAAATAACTGTATCATTAACTAGGAGGAGTTCGAGTATAAAATCCCTGTCCTCTTTCACGCGGAGAATGCTAATTATCTTCTCTTGTCTGTTTAGCAATTGAATTGTGACTCGACTAGGAAATGAACTCAATCTCATGGGGACTAATTTTGTAAGCGATATATCAGCTGAAGCGCTTACTGAGCAGCATGAGGTTCTGGATAATTTCCTACACTTCAGTATTTTTAATTTAAACAAGTGATAGTTTTACTAACCCCCCCCGTAAATAGTAAAGCTTTCCCCAATAATTTTTGTAGTTTGGATATTCAAAGAAACATTGTTTGTTTTCCGTTAGTTTAATTATTCGACATAGCGGAATATCTTTTTTATTACTAAAATGCTGTGACAAAATAAACATAAAATATACAGTGGGAATATATTCATAGGGAAGTTGCTGACTAATTTGGTAAGCGATAGATCATCTGAAGCGCTTACTGAGCAGCATGAGGTTCTGGATAATTTGCTACACTTCAGTATTTTTAATTCAAACAAGTTATAGTTTTACTGCCCCCCCAAAAAAAAAATAATAAAGATTTCCCAATAATTTTCGTAGTTTGGGTATTCTAAGAAACATTAATTGTTTTCCTTTAGTTTAATTATTTGACATAGCAAGATATCTTTTAATTACTAAAGTACTATGGCAAGATAAACACAAAATCTCCTTAAAAAAGGCATTTTTCAGTTATGGAAATGATAAAAAAAAAAATGAATTTGAAAAATAATAGAAAATCATCTGAAGTTAAGCAAAAATTTATGATAAAAGCATTTAGGATATCAGAGTTCTTGAAATAATATTTAATGTTTCAATGTCTATAATCCTGTTTGCCACTAATGAACTTTAAACCGATTCTGATGGTTGAAACCACCATTTTTTTAAATTTTTAAATTTTTGGTTAGCTTTTGATTCATATAAGGTACTTGTTGAATTTATATTAGCATCATTTTTGCATTTTCTATTAAACTGATTTCCGTGTTTTTCCACATTTGTACACATTTTTTATTAAACTGACTACCGTTTCTTTCAACAAGTAACGTTTTTTCCTATTTTCAATAAAAAAAAAAAATAGTTTTATTTTTAGAAATAAAAAGATAAAAACAAATGGATACGAAATAATAATGAAAACAATAGTTGCAAAGTAAGCAAAACAAGAAATTCTGGATTTGTTGTGAGATAATTAAAAAAATAGAATGTTGCCAGGTATTTTTAATATTTTAAATCATTTAAATTTTATTCATTTCTTAGTATTTTCATTTGAACAAATTTTAACGCTCATAATAAGCGAAAAATGAATGTAAGCCAACTTGTCAAACTAGTGCCGGTTTCAGAAAGTTACTTCCGGTTTCAAAACTGCACAGTCAAGCACCATTTAAATAGCTATAACACTGCTTCTATGAGAGTTAGAAACAAAACTTAAACATCTTTAGAAAGATACAGAATTGGGCGTTAAAATTATATAAAAAACGAAAAATCGAAATTTTGGTCGAAATTCTGTGTTTTAAAGGTATCCGTGTACCTTAAAATTTACTTTAATAAGCCATTAAAATAAAAGCTTTAATCTAATTGCATTTTTTTTATTTTTGCCATGTTTATATTAATATGCAAGTTTTTTTTAAAAACATAATCTTAAAGTGAATAGGAATATCTATTTTCAAAACACGTTATGGAAATTACATCACGAAAAACTAAACTTTTTAAAATATTGCTACTTAAACGAGGGATACAAGTTCCTGGAGAATGCAGCCAAATTATGGACTTTAAATCAGTATTTTATGAGGCTGGCACCAGCACCCTTAAGAGCTTCTATATATCTTGACTTTAAATCACATAGACCTTAGAGGAGATAGATAGACCTAAGACGAGCGTTCCTAGATTATTACTTTCAAGGTTGCTTCTATTAAAGTTCTTAATTCATTAACTGTGTTTGCTGGAGGACACTAATGATTCAGCTCATAGACAGCGATACAATATTGGTCAGTTACCTCACACAACTCTCTTGCACCATTTGTATGATTGTTTACAAGGCACTACAGTACCAGGCATGAGTGTTTATCTAACATTTATAATTATTTGTATATCGTACCCTATGTTGTACCCTGTAAATTTCATTCTAATTAAAAACACACTGCTGCCATTGTTTTAGTTTCATAAACATGATGTCTAAGTTTCCATAGTATGGTATGTGAAGTTTCCTTTACAATTTTATCAAAAGAGTATTTTTAAATATAGACATCTAAACTTCTACTTCATCTAAACTTAGTCAATTTGAAAGCATCATAAGTGCTTTCATAGAAGAGGAGTTAAAAAAATATTTTAATAAAAGAACAATAATTAATTTGTATGGAAAAACATAATATCTAATCTTTACTGAAGTTATACCAAATAAAAAGGTATTAAGTTCTGGGGCATGTAAAATATTAAATCATTA
Organism: Caerostris extrusa; assembly: GCA_021605095.1. NCBI lineage: Eukaryota > Metazoa > Arthropoda > Arachnida > Araneae > Araneidae > Caerostris > Caerostris extrusa. The sequence continues at coordinate 5,700 of BPLR01016582.1, read as the reverse complement.
GAACTTTCTGGAAGAACCACTTGGAATAAGCGTTTCTCTGAATGTACAATGCACCAAAATCAACAATCATGTTATCTCCAAACGAACAAACAAAAAACAAGAAAAGCAAGATATTCTCTATGTTTGCTGATCAATTGAAAAACGATTCGCTTTTAGCCACTAACAAAAATATCTACTGAAAATCTGAGTAAACTGAATCAAAACGTTTTCACGTTGAGCATCGAATCCAGAGTAAAATATAAAATAATAAATTATCATTAGAAAAATAAAACTTACTTATTGATTTATTAATATAATATACAGTAAACATTAAATACATTTTCTATTTACTACGAATAAATTATAAATAAATAATATAATAAATTATTAAATTACAATTTCGAAGCATTATTTTATCTCATAATTAATAAATTTTAAGCCTTAAATATATCAATTTATAATTATTTAAAAATATTTTTATTTAGTAAGTGCTTTATTAAAATTAAGTAATTAGTAATTAGTATTAGTAATTAGTTTATTAACCAAGAAGTTAACAATTAGTAATTAGTAATTTTATCTTCTCAATAAAACTGTCTATACTTTTTTTCAAATTGTTGAGTAATAGGCTTTAAGCTCTAAAAAGAGAAAGCTCTAAAAGAGAATAGCAAAAGAGAAAAAGTTCTAAAAAGAGGCTTGATGTTAAATCTTTTAACACCAATTGGGACATTTGGTATGCACTAAAGATCCTATATTTTAAAGAAGGTTTTTTATACTTATAGAAGGCATTTGTTTTTATCTACAAATTGATACTAGAAATTAAACAAGATTAAATTTTGTAATTGTTAAATTACATTTTCTAAAAGCATTATTTTATTTCATAATTATTGAATATTAAACTTTAAATATATCCATTTATAATTATTTAAAAATACTTTCATTTAGTGAGTATAATGCATGCATATTAACCAAGAAGTTAGTAATTTTATCTTCTCAATAAAACTTTCTGTATTTTTTCAAATTGAGATTAATAGGCGTTTAGAGTCTATTCTTAAAAAATGAGAATTAGTGTGCTGCTAAACCTTTTAACAACAATTGGTACGTTTTTGGTGTACATTAAGATTCTATATTTTAAAGGTTTTTATACTTATAAAAAAATATTTTTTATCTATAAATTTATACTAGAGTTGAGATTAAATTTAAGATTAAATTTTTGTAATCTTTTCAAATACACTGTTCTTAAGCGAGGTTTCATACATCTTCTCACATACACAAAACTAATTTTGCTTAAAATGTTAAACCTTATATAAAAAACAGCTGGGAATTTTACCGGAAGTTTTTTATGATTTATTTTAAAACTGCGAACAAAATATTTTTACCTACGCTTATATTGAAACGCTGGATCTTTTTTCACTTATGAAAATACTTTTCACAAATGTTTATATGTCAAATTGCTTTTCCAAAGCACGTAATATTTCACTGTAGCCAGGAAAGAAATGAAGAAGGTAATATCTAACAAACAATATGGGAAAAAAGCTTTGAATTGTTTCCAGCTACAGATAAAAGCACGAGAAATCTCGTGTGTAAGTTAAAGTAGCAATTTCACTGTAGCATTTCTTTTTTTTTAAACGTATTTTTAGCATAAATGTTTTTAAAAACCCAACAAAACTTACAAAAATACAACAGTAGAACATTTTTTTTTTTTGCACAGAATTCTATTGAAAGTAAAAAAAATACGAATAAATATATCAAAAACCTGAACTCAAAAAGTTTGAAACACCTCTGGAATCTTAAAAACCTTGAAAAATTCCCATGCACTTTATTATTAAAATTATTATATATACTTGAAATTGAAAAATTTATAAATGAATTTTTAGAACAAAAATTACACAATTTTCTTACTTGATTGTTAGGAAATTAATCTTCTTCAATACTGAATATTTTAAAAATTAAGAAAAAACTTTTACATTTTTTCAATTCCTTCTATTACCTCACACTCTCCCTATATATATCTTGTTCAAATTTCCAATCGTTAATAAAAAGTCTTCTTATTCATCCACTCAAGTTCAAATACATTTTTGAACTTGTAGTGGATGACACTGACGTTAATGCAGTTTTTCAAATATTAATTCAATAATAAATTAAATTTATTAATTTTAGTTTTTTAGATTTAAGTTGCATATATCTACCAATAGAGGGCACCAGATAAACTTAACAAATGAATGAAAATTATTTATAAAGGGCTTTCTGCAATATAGTGAATAAAAAGAAGGAATTGACTTTAAAAAATTTTTTTTTTTATATTACTTGTTATTTGATTTTTTGCTCATTTGCTCACAGTAATTACGTGAACCAAAAAAAAATTAGAAAACCAATAAATATACAAACAAAATAGTAACGTCTATATATAATGACATTTAGCATTAATGATAAATGGTACGAGTTCTCACAGTAGTGAGTTGATCTTTACAAAAACTTTTCTCTTACAGTATTAAATACTTTTATCTTAGTAAGAAAAAGTCTTCTTCCATGATATGGTCATCTAAAGGAAATCAATTTTCTTGGTACCTTTTTTAATATTTTTCCAAATTTTAAATGTCTTAGTTTCATTTTTCTTTTCTATAATTTGCATCTTCATTTTACTTCCCTTACATTTGAGTATAGACACACATACACACAAAAAATAACACTACTAAAAATATATTTGCACAAAGCATGTAAAAATTATGAAAAAAAATAATATTCAAAGTTATAACTTAAGTTGAAACTTACTGTATACTACCAACTTGATATTTCTTATATCACATATTAACGATATCTTCAAATAATCAAAATAACTTTAAGACACCAAAGGCAATGTCTTAATACGTAAAAGCCAAGTATAACGAAATATAAAATAATAGTGCAGGCATATGAAGATTTTTTTTCGTTATAGTTTAAAGGATTTTGAAATAATCAATTTCAAAAATTCAGTTAAATAATTTTAATTAAAAAAATCCTAAACTTCTTTATATGAGTAAATTTTATTAGAAAGTTAATTACAAAATTGAATTTTCCCCGAACTTATTGATATTATTAGTGTATAGAATGTGTAAATATTTTTATCAAAAGCATTAACAGAGCAGTAGTTCAAAAACATTTATTAATATTAAAAAAACCAGGTAAATAACAAATATTTGTTTAGAATTTTTAAAACAAGTTTGGTTTTCAGATAGTCTTATAGTAATTCAGGGATTCAATTTAAATAAGATGATAAAACGATATTTTTTCCTTGTCCAAAGTTTGAATTAAAATATTATTTTATATAAGCTGCTTACATACTTAATTTTTACAAATAAATTTTAAATTATGAAAGAAAAATGTTACATTGTAATGCACTGCAGATAACTATCTAGATATATTGTTCTATATATTTAGATAGTTAGTTAGGATAGTTAGTCTAGTAGTTAGTTATATATCTAGCTATGTGGTATACCTCTGTACTATTTGTCAAAGATTTTTTTATTATCAAAATATCAAGAAACTCTGATTTTTCTTTAGTCTTTAGCAGTACATTAAAAGGAATTGTTTTAAAAATTTGACTTTTTTAAAATAAATCTCCTAATAAAGTATTTTAAAATTCATGAAATAGATTTTTAAATCTGAGAAAAATTAAAAATTAATATTTGAGCCAATGCTTACAACTTATTTTTAGTGTTTTGGTATTTATTATTATTTTTCTAATCATAAAGCATAGTAATGTATTTTTAAAATTACAACACGATTTACATTGATTTAGCTTTAAAATTTAATTAAACCTTCTAATGTTCCTAATTAAAAAAAAAGATAGATTACAAAGATTCTTTTGAAATATACCATCGAAATCTTTTGAATTACTTGCAAACTGTTCATGTGTAAATTGTTTTAAAAAAAATAAATAAAGTTTCATTGAATTAATAGTGTTTCATTAGTCAATTAAATTTGAATATTTCTGCACTATAAATTTGAATATTCATGTGAGAATCATTATCCTTATTCTGATGGTAAAGGTTTTGGAAAGGTAGTGCATCAATCTCTTGATTAATTCTTTTTAAATTTTTTCATCCTTAGTATGAGAGCCAGGAGAAAACAAAAGATTAGCTCAAATTCGACGACTAAATTAAGGAATAATTATGGTTAATTGGCGGAAGTTTTTTATATTGATTGAACAAGGAAATTAATAGTTAAATCTAGTTAAAAGAAGTTTCCATTGATGTAAAACACGCATTCATGCCCTATTCTACATTATTCACCAGACAAAATTTTAAATCTTATCCTCATAAAATAACGAGTACGATTTACCAATTAATTTCACTTGTTTGGGAAAAATAAACTTAAGCGCTTTTTAATTTTTTAGAATATGCGCTATAACAATGAAAATCCTTGAAATTCTTTTTACATCCAATCAAACAAAATTATGTTGTGTAAAGATTTAAATAATAATTAATATCGGTTAATTATTATACACATTTTATTGTTCATTTTAAGATATTTGAAGGATTAATTCAAATGTTGAGGTATTTAAATTTATCTAAAATTCTTGGTTTTATGATTACCTGATTATTATATATATAATATTAAAATGAGAATATAAATATTATATATATTATAAAAGATATAATTAAATATTTGGTCAATTTTTATTATTTTATTAAATTCTTTTTTTCCTGATGCTATGTAGATTCGATATTTTCAATTTTTAGATTCAATTAAATAAAATTATTGTGTAATGATTTTTAAAAAATAATATCAGCTAATATTTTTGTATACACATTTTGATGTTGCTTCTTGAAAATTTTAATTCAAGCGTTGGTAGAATTGATCTAAAACCAGGTATTTAAGATTGCCTGATTCTTATATATAATATTTAAATGAGAATATATATATATTATTTCTATTATATAAGGATATATAAGTACATATTTGGTCAATTTTATTATTTTTATTTAATTCTTTTTTTTTCTGATTACCCATGTTCCATATTTCGATTTTTAGATTCAATCAAACAAAATGTTTTTACAAATTGTTTGTTCATTTTAAGAATATTTAAATATTTAATTCAAATGTGGTTATTCAAATTTATCCAAAATTGGTATTTATGATTACCCGGGATTCTTATATATACAATATTTAAATGAGGAATAAATGAAAAATTGTTATTCATATTATAAAGGAAATAATTAAATATTTGGTTAAATGTATATTATTTTATTTAATTCTAATCTTTTATACTATGTACTTTAATAAAAAATATTTATTAATTATGTAAGAACTTTGGCATTTTGTAGTATGAGTTAAAAAATTATGATAGAAAAAATGTAACATTTTTATTTCAACAAAATTATTTTGGGAAGGTAGTTCAAAATATTGAATATTTCTTTTATTTTCAGAACTTGCATTACTCTAATAAGATTTAAAATTTCTATTTACTTATTTTCAATATCGAAACGAAAACGCTATTTCCATAAATAAATTTAAAATAAAAAATAAACATTCACTAAAAAGGACTGGAAAAACTTTTCAGATACTTAAAAACAAAATTCATTCAATTATTTATTTAAAAAGACTGCTTTATTTTATTTTTTTTTCTATCATCAGATTGGTTCTAATATATATATTTTTAAAAAAGTAAATGTATGATATAAAATTGCACGATGATAAATATAATATACAGATATTGTTCTTTCATTTAAGCAGTAAAACATT